>CAHIKZ030004226.1:710000-817500 GCA_903632075.3 Acanthosepion pharaonis
AATACAGATTCTTTATTAAAAGAAAATACACACATCCTGCAGATTTATTTGACATTTAAATACATAATTTGAATATTTACAGAGATTAAAAATTCTGTGTATCTTGTAAGGAATTTTAAACAGAAAGAAATATCAAGCAGATTCAATTAAACTAAAAGAAATAAAAAAAAAAAATTAAAAAAAAAAAAACTGATGAAAAGAGACATAAAAAAATGTAAATCAGATGAAACTTGTATTTTATATTTCTAATGCATTCTGTATACATATAGTAATAGACATTGGCAGCTAGACACTAAATTATAAAAAGTTACATTTCTACTTGGGTTAAAAGAACATACAATGAACTCAAAATAATCAGATTCAAAAACAAACAGATAAACAATGTGAAATCCATGACATATCTAAACAAAATCAAAACTGAACACTAGACTTGCTTTCTCCAGATATATTTTTTAAGATGGGGGGGGGGGAATTAAAGCACCCCTAAAAGCACTCATGTAGGTAAATTATTTCAGAACTAGCTCTTTAACTCATGGTCTCACTGCTAAGATTTAGTAAACATGTGAAAATTTTTATTCACTAATATCTCATGAATATAAATTGTATAACTTATTAATTTAATACTTACCTATGTTCTACTAGAAAATTTGAGAGATGTGTGACTCTAGCAATATTTGTTCCTGCTAATATCAATTGATTTATGATAATTGAGGTGGAGGAGTTACTTAGCCATTTAAACAATGTATGTTTATACTCTGTTTTTAATGTTTCAGTAATCTACAACATTCTTTTCTTTAGGTGGAGCAAATCAAGACATTAAAAATCCATACCTGTCAGGATAGAACCACCAATGGACCATACAGTGACGATCTCTTTTCATAACAGGCCGGAACCATTCATCTAAAAAGAAAATACTCCTTACATTTCTATTTTTTAGAAAGATTTTTTTTTTTGTAAAAGAAAAAACAACAAAACAGTTGGACTTTCAGTTTTTTTCTTTTTTTTTAATTTTTTTTTTTTTTTTTTATTTCATGCTAGCTGGAGCCATTAATGTAGGTACCTCCACGAAATCGCTATAAAAAAAGAGCATAGCTTGATGAAAAAAGATGCCAACCTTGCTTAGAACATTCTAAATTTTGATTAAAAAAAACCTTGTTTCTCTTTGCATCAGTGGAAGGAGTAAATAACAGACAATTTTTAGCACAGTTTTTTTGGTATGACACAGATTAATTTGGAAAATCTTGCAAAAATATAAATAATTGTCGGATGTTAATGAAACTTTCAGGAACTATTCACAGATGATTGAAATAATTATAAATGTTTTTTTCGTTTTTTTTTTTTATTAAAGTCATGGCAGAAATATTTTTTTTTTATATTCATTACCCCCCAACTAATTTTATGAAAACGCTAGAAATTCGATCGAGTCTAGTTTAATGATCACAATAGTTAAAAGCACAAGGCTTTGAGGAATGCAAATCATGTTTTTTTTTTTTTGTTTTTAATTGGACAACCTGAAAATCAGCTCTGAATTGTAACATACAAAACAATAAAACAATGATATTATTTAATTTCAAATGCTTTTATTTGCTTTTAGTTGTTTTTATGAATATGGACAATATTTTCTGAAAGCAAAAAAATTTTCGATGAAAAATGAATTTTTAATACAATTATTTGTTATTTCTTAATTATAACAGATTTTTACATTTAATTTTTTAAAATATTACAAAATTAGTTAAAAGCCACATAAGGTTTCCTAAGTCTCCTTATGAGATAGATCTTTTTTAGCGCATTGTAAATTGTATCATTTTGACTAATCAGAAGATCCCCAGTAATTAAGAAATGTAATTTTGTGTTTATAATCAGGCTGTAATTATAACGTACAGAAGACCAACCAGAATACAATTAAGTTGCGTTATTTGAGTTAAGCATTGTTCTCCGCTGTTAAGGCCTTTACTTTTGCGAAACACATGTAGAGAAGTTAATTTGATTTTTCAATTTCAACTGAGAAGGGTACCTATAAGTATCAGTATCATCTTATGAAATTTATATGATCTTATTTTTATATTAATCTGTTATGACATTTTTCCATAAATGAAATATCAAAATTAATAATAAAATGAATGGAAATACAAATAACACAGTAAAATGTAATAAAATTTATATTTATTATCGTATTTTATGTACACTTCTGATAAAATTTCATAAGAAATATAAATTAGATACCTTTCTTATGAAATATGAAATTTAATCCCACTCTTAACAGTCTTATTTTAATTTCTTTATAATTTATTTTTCATAAAGCATCGTAAATGTAAAGGTGAAAGCTAAGTACAAAAAAAAAAAAAAAAAAAATTAGAGAGCTGAAAGTTTTCCTTAAAAATAACAAGGTAAATAATTTGTTCACTTAATTCTAAATAATTTCACTTCTCTCCTTCCATAGAAGAAATTATCATCACATAATCTGTCAATATGTCATCAGTCAAGTGATGTGAAAGTTTATGACCTGCTTTGTTTTATTTTCAAATTACATCTTTTCGGCGAGGAAGCTAAGTTAAGCTTGGTCCAAAATATTTCAAATAAACATTATAATTTCTGATTTTCTTAAAATAAGTTTTGAAAAAATGATAATTGATATTTAAAAGAATTTCAAAGTGAGATTTCCAGTTTTTTTATAAAATGGAAAAAAAAGATCAATTTTGCTGACTAAAAAAAAAAAAAAAAAAAAAAAAAAAAAAAAGAAAATTTTTAACGAAAATTTCAGACGTGCTAGGAAAAATTAAAAAATGTAAAAAAATACCCCAAAAATACTTTGATCTTTCCTCTTAATAATAACAAACATTTAGACAATATAATTTTATTTTTGTCAAATTTGGCATCTTTTTCATCATGCTATGCCCCTTTTTTATCGATCTCGTGGAGGTACCTGCATTAATGTGAATAAGTACTAATAATTAAGCAAAGCTAAATTAAGTGACCACAATAAGTAAATAAAAATTACTATTTTAAGTTGCTTTGCCAAAAAAAAAAAAAAAAAAAAAAAAAAAAAAAAGAAAGAAGCAAGAATATAAACTGAGTGAGTGATTTTGTTACCAAAGCAAAACAAAGTCAATAAATGAGTACTTGGGATTAGAGAAGTAAAAATGCCACCTTTTACTAATAAAAATAGGCATATGCTCTCCCTACATATTTTCATCAAGATGTTTTTAGAATTGTAGGGGAATAATAAGCTTAAAAATGTTGCTAGTAATTTCAATTAGGTTATAGAGAGGACAATTAAAATATTTACAATTTATCATAAGTAATAATGAAATATAGTCTATAACTGAAAAGCATTGTTAACATGATGAAATTCTGCCTTTGTGTTTTTTGAAGCTCTTACTCTAAGATTTTGGTTTATTTACCCCTCCCCTCTTCTTATGGACTGTACAACAGATGAAGGACTAACAATAAATTGGCTGAAATTACAAACACACACATATACAGAAAAATAAAAACTAAGAAAATTTGGAACAATAAGAAAATGAGTACAATTCCATTTCTTTGATGATGTACTGAGTAATAATTGTTTTGTGCATATGAATAATGATAGACTTTCAGAAAAACTTTTCAAGTAAAAAGAGAATTACATCTTACCGTCCAGTCCTGGGTGAGCAGATAAGGGGTGAACTATATGAGTGGCATTGTCTATATTGTCACATATAGAGCCTTGGTGACGTTTGATGATATCCTTTAATTTTGGGATAAGGCATTTATCAACCTCAGGTCGGATGTAAATGTGAGGTAAAGTTAGGCACTTATTCTGTACAAGAGACTTCTCGATCTGCATAAACATTTCTACATTTCTGTCGACACGAGATGGCGACTGAAAGTCGAAGCGCCTCCTGAAATTTAAACTTTTCTTTTAAATTATATAAAAAAAAGATTATCCCATTTCAGTTAAGTGCAACTATTAGTTCAGCAGAAATCTAATTGTCAACCTGAGTATGTAATTGGTATTTAGAGAGGAAAACTATATGCTACAATGAATGGGCTTCAATAATTAATTTATACCATTAAACCTGATAGTGTTTGAGTGTCACCGAGGTATTTTGAAGCAATTTGTTTTAAATTATGTCAAGAGATAGCTTCTGGAACACCAATAATTGAAAATTACTGTTTTTAGACAATTCAAAAGATTTGAATGTTTGCCATTTATATTTTACTCATCAAAGGCTATTTAGCATCACACATGCTAACTGCTGTATACATACATATATGTTGAATGAAGTACAATAAATAAAATAAGAGTGTGTGTGTGTGTGTGTGGGGGGGCACATTTGGAGACAAGTGTCAACATTTGACACAAAACTAAGGAATCTTAGATTCAGTAAATTCCAAACAAAAGCATAACAAATTTATACAAATGGAGCATAATTCTACAATAAAAGGTAATAAAACTATCAGCCAAATTTTTGGGATAAGTTTTCATATTTTGAGGTTAAAGAAAAAAAAAAAAAAAAAAAAAAAAAAGATTTTAGAAATCAATTTGATTATTCTTCCTATGTGATATATGTAAAGCAACAAATCTAATCTAGCTCTGTAATAAAAGAAAACCGTTTAAAACATTTATTATTTTGCTTGTTTATAGACATGGTTCCTTACACTTAGTGTCATAGAATAGTATCTGCCAGTGACTGTCCTATTTGAACCATAACCAGTTATACTTTCTGACCTAGAAATATACATAGAATTAAGTGAGGGGGGAAAAAGGGAGTGTGAAAGAGGAAAGTTAGGTGGTATGAAAGTGAGAGAAAATTAAATGAAAGGGAAAATAAAGAGAGAAGAGTTGAAAATAAAAAGATGGACACACTGGCTGGAAATGAAGAAACAATGAATAAATGATTAAAAGCGATAGAAAAGTAAAGACTTAAAAATTGAAGAACATCTTTATGAAAAGAAAAAGAAAACTACAGAAGAAATGCAATTATTTGTGTATTCCTTATTCCATTTTTTATCTTGAATATGTTTAACATTTAGATAAAAACATGCATAAGCAATGAACATTACAAGTGATAAGGAGGACGATCAGAAGCATGAGAGAAGAGCTGAGGCATAGCATAACGGATAATCTTATTTATTTATACTCATGGAATTTCCAGGAGTTCAGCTCATTCAAAATGAACTTTTGAGAGAAGGAAGAAAAAAAAAAAAAAGAGGGGGGAGGAGGGGGGGACAGAATAATTTAAACCTCTTTTATAAAAAAGATAACATTCTGTACTTCAAAATTATCTAAGATTAGGTTCAATCTAAACCACAAATACAAAGTAAGCAGTTTTTTGCCTATCTTTCAAATAACTCTTCCAATGAGAAGAAAATGGTATACCAATATATTTTCTGAAAATATGTCAAAGGTATGTAATTTCAACTACTTACCATCCTTGGTCACTCTTATACTTATAAACAGCAGCAAAGATATGACAAAGAGCACCACCAGGCTTGAAGTCCAGGAAACATTTCATCTACAAGGGAAATATCAATATATATATATATATATATATATATATATATATATATATATATATATATATATATATATATATATATTAATAAATAAGTTTTAAGATTGGGATCATAATTTAATATTTAATGATTAAAGTCAAATAAAATAAATATAACCTAAGGTGCCTTTCAAAAGACACTTTGTCAAAAAATCATTCATTGGTAATACTACTACTAAAGGGATGTTTTCTTTTTTTAAAAATAGGACATTAAATTGGAAAGACAAATGCAGGTGGAAAATTATTAGTCATCCAATTTAAGGTCCTATTAAAAAAAAAAACAAAAAAAACCTTCAGTAGTATCTCAATACCGATGATTGACTTCTGACAAAGTGTTGGTCAAAAGGCACCATAGGTTATATTTATTTTATTCGATTTTAATCATTAGATATTAAATTATGATCCCTATTTTAAAACTTGTTTTATTATGTGGTATTATATATATATATATATATATATATATATCACACAAGTGGCAGTCTTTTACACCAGACAGTTGTTCTGCAGTAGGCCAAAACATCAAGCATAAAGGGACAGCTTTATTTGCAATAGACTGCATTGGACAGGGCATCTCAAGAGGATGATAGAGTGTCTGAGTTTGCTCTTGGCAAGTAGCTCAGTTATAAACCCAATAAACATTTCAAGGATGTTGTTAGAGAGAAGTTGAAGATTCTTGAAATTGGTATCAAAGACAGAGGAAAAAAAGAGGCAGAGAACAGGTCTGGTTGGAGAAAAGTTTTTGATGATTGTAATTTTTATGTAATATCTGTTGGAAGATTCTATTTGCCAGCAGATTTGCTCGTGACCTAAAATCACCTGATAATTGCTAATCTAATGCCAGCTATGTGGATGTATCCTCCATGACTAGCCCAACACAGGACTGAAGCAACACATCAGAATGCATGAGGAGAAAGTCACTTTCAAGACACACCAAAAAAACCCTTTGTGCAGTACTATCTGCAGACCCCAGTCTACTCATCTCAACATTGAAGAAGTGGCCTTCATCTGTAAAGCTGTGGCAGTGTGTGTGTATCTAATTATTTTTTTAAAAAATATGATTCCATCGTGACACAGAAATTACTATGTTTCGAAACTGGTCAGCAGTATTCAAGTTTAATTTCAATATTAAATCTTAACCACTGGGTGGCAGTCTCATCCTCAAGTGATGTTTGGAATAACTATGCTACGGAATGTTTTTCTCATTTATAGTTTTGAAATGGAGGTGTGGTCTAGAAATTGTTTTTTCTTTATCAAGATGAAAGTAGGGGTGTTTATTATGTCAATTTTTTGGAGTGGTGTAAGGTTAAGTTGTTTTTTTTGTTTTTTGTTTGGCTACAATGGTTAATCTTATCACACTCCCTGCTAAAACTAACTGATTGATGTTGTAGTTCTAAAAATTGAACTGTTAGATTGATGATCCAAAGTTCTTTAGAACTTTGGATCATCAACCTAACAGTTCTTTCATATTATATCAATGCACACATGTGCGCGCATGTGTGTGTGTGAGAGATTGAAAAGTAAATATTTTAAAATACTTATAAATTTATTTATTAACTATAATTTTTACAAGAAATGGATATGAGAGGAAAGCGTTTAGCATGAGGTTTTATTTAAAATTTGATATTTCACTACCAGCTTCTTGAGCAGCCCAGGAACTGAGTCAACTGATTTCACCAAGAACTCTTGTGGTATGAAAGGCATAACTTCTTGTATTTGCCCTTCGAATTCTTCCAGTCTTGGTTTGGTATAGTAGACATGCGCCTTTAACCAATCTCAAAGAAAAAAGTCACTGGGTGTTTATTCAGGCCCCCTGGCCGGCTACTCTTTTCAAACATGACCCCCCCCCTGCCCCTTATATATACCATTAAATTTTTTAAAAATAATTTTTCCAGATACAAGCCCTACTATTTAACCCATAGTTAGGGGAGGAGATGGATTCATACATTTCCCAAATGTATTTGCATCTAAGTGAATGTAACGGGACCAACAGAAATTTGAGCTTGGCTCTTTGATTTCTCATTTTGAGCCACTATTCATTACACCATATATCCCTCAACTTTGGGATGTTAATAATTAATGTAGATTGAAAAAATAAATAAATAAATAAACAAACCTCTGGCAAGACTTGAACTTTAATCTTGTTTTCTCTCTCCAGAAGTCTATCTTAAAATGACAGCTGCCTTGATGCTTAAGGCTATAGCAACTACTGTCTGCAGATATTCAAATCTAATTATATAACATTCCTTGTTTTCTATGGCCACCTGATGCATTGCTATCTTTATTTACTTACCGTTGTAGTATTAGCAGTAACATTACATTTTTGAAACTTAGATGATACATTGATAATAATCTTTTTGAATAATTTTACTTTTATATTAATTTCAATTATTTTTTTATTACAACTCTCAAACCATCATTTATAAATTAATAATCATCTTCAAACATCATAAAATTTTAAATAAAGTTTTATTTGATTTTTATATGTATGTATGTATGCATGCACATATGTATATATATTGTAATCTAGTAAATAGATATCTCTATTCATCTTTTGCTATATTGAGTTACATTCTTTTAAATAAATTCTTTATTCTATAAAAGAAGAAAAAAATACTTACAGGGAGCTTGGTGAGAGCTGGGTTGACTTCTTGCTTGCCGAAAGCATCTTCTTGAAACTGCAGCAGTTGAATGACTAAACTGGATAAGTTCTTATTGGTTGGAGGATCAGCTTGGATAGACTAGAGAAAAAAAAAAAAAAAAAAGATAAGACATTCTCAATGTTTAAAATAGCATTACATTTGCATCCATTCTATTAAAAAATTTGTTTACCCAAAACCTTACAAGAAAATATAAAATTTTGAGTAAAAGTTTATTTTGATCACAATATATTTCTATTTTCAAATGCATTTTTCCTATATTAAGTTTGAAAGTTAATCGTATCAGTTAAAAATACTCTGCACATTTTTAACTGATAAGATTAACTTTTAAACTTACTATAGAAGAATTTGACTTCTAAAATAGAAATATACAAATTCTTTTGAAGTCTATAAATTTACATAATTTCTTATTGTATATTTTCATATTTTGAAACTTCTAGTAAAATGTGGTGCCTATATAAAGTAATAAAAGTATTTTAGCTTATAATTGTACATGTGCATAAATTGGGATAACATTTAAAAGCTACTAATGAAAATTTATTATTGAGATTTTGAACTTCATTTTATGAATGTTATCATTTATTTTATTTTTTTCCAATTCATTATTTATACAATTTACATACATAATGTGATCAATGAAATGATTACATACAGTTACAATATACACACAAATATTTGTGGAGAAATGAGAGCATGGAAAATCCTTTTTAATAATATGTTTTGCCCTTGCACGCTAGTTTAGTGTCTTCAGGTCAGAATGAAAAACAAAACTGCACATTTTTGTATTAAAGCTGCATTTTGCTGCTATTATGTATAAAACTGGCCTTAGGTTTATCTTTGAGAATTGTGATCAGTGCACACTCAATGTATTTTCTTCTTAGTGAATCCTTTTCTCACCTGAGCCCAATCTGGTATACAAGCTAATAGAATAACAGATCTATTTGGAGTGGGTTAATTTCAAGTCCAACAGACATTAGCAGCTTTAATCTTTAATACAGAAACAATTTTTTTTGTTCATTCCAACTGGAAGACACCAACCCGTCAAACAGAGATGAGCAATTTCAATACAAAAAAAACACACCTTTTGTCCATTCTGACCAGAAGATACAAATCTAGCACACAAAGTCTAAATGTGTTGCCATTAAAAAGCTTTTCCATTGTGTTTCATTTCTCCATTTTTGTTCAGATACTATTCTATATCCTAACATGCACACAAATACTTACAAATGACATCTCTAATCTAGCTGTTCTGAAAAAACAGAATGTTTTATTCAATTTTTTTTATCATTTCATCTCCAGCAAGATACAATGGGTTACTCAGTGTTAGAGAACATGAGAAAAATATACTACAAAAGAATGTGTTAAGACAGACGACAACTACTGACATTGACCTTCAAAAATTTAAATGCGAAGTTGACTGGGAAGCAAGAAGCCAGAAGAGAGTTCCACAAATGAGAAGTGTGAGAAAAGAAACTGTTAGCATAAAACTTATGGTTACAGCCAGCCATTTCAAATGTAAAATGAGGAGACCCTGCCACCAATCCAGTACTGCACTTAAATTCATATAATCTAGGTATCATAGAGGAAAGTTCATCAGAACAATTACCACAAAAATATTTATAGAAAAGGCAGAGAGAAGCCACCTTACGGAGATGGGGAAAGTGACTGAAACCAAGATACCATATCAGGACCAATAACATTGCATATTCTTTGAATCTCTAAATAAATAGCAGGAGCACCAGACCAGATGTGACAGTCATATTCAAAGCATGGCAAATGGTAAAGTTATAAATATGTAAGATAGATTCTGATAAGAAAAATTGTCTAGCAGTGAACCAACTTTCCTAGCAGCAGACCTAGAAATTGATTCAATATAATCTTTCCATTTGATACCAGCAGAAAATGTTGGTCCAAGAAGATGCAATGAGTCCCACTTCTAGAGGTTAGCATCAGATGATTAAGAAAGCACTGTCATTTTGGATATTTTTTTGTATTCAGACACTCTTTACATATGTGCAATATGAAGGACTATGAATGTCTTTTCTTTCTAAATATTTGTAAGTGATCAGTATGTATAACACTTCTTGTAAAAATAAAGATGGCAAATATATTCTACTTTAAATTCTGAAGAGATAATGAAAGTTGAATGCATAGTGCTATTCTTGGATGCCAAATAAATAAAAGAGGGAAGCTATCATAATAAATCGGGTGGGGAAAAATAAAAATAAATGGAGAAGGGAGGAGAAAAATATAACTGAGGGGTTTCAATATATGGTGTAGTTGGGAAATATTTAAAATCAAGTTTGCCAAACTATAACAAAACCATGGAAAATTAAAAAAAAAAAAAAAGTGCTTAAGTAAAATGCTTTAACAAAAACAAAAATATTTCTGTGAAGTCTGACCAATGATAAAATATAAATAAATATCCATCAACATGTGTTGCACATTCAAATTATTATTAGTTCATTGTGAATGTTAAGCCTATAGAATTTATGAATCAAATACACAAGATATTTCACTGAAAGTTGGCAGGGAGGAAAAAAAAAAAAAAAAAAAAAAAAAAATTAACACATGTGAGGAGTGGGTCAGTCATTTAGTATCTGAAATGTTATGGTTTATAGAAATGACCAGAAAGCTTCTAGTGAATGTTCTTTATTATAATTATTTTTTGTTTAACATCTGCCACAAATATATTGTAAAGAAAAAAAAAAAAAAAAAAAGAAGTAAATATTAATTGTAATGCAAACACATGTAAACATTTCAAATTGTTAGTGTTTGAACAGGTCTGCCCAGCATGTTTACACTGCTCAGACAGCACAGACTCCATTCGTTAGGCCACGTCTACTGCATGCCAGACGGCTACATTCCCAAAGACCTCCTGTATGGAGAGCTGGCCCCTGGAAGGAAAACCGCTGGACAGCCAGAGCTGCGGTACTGTGATGTCATGAGGCATAACATGAAAGCTGTGGACATCAACACAGTCCTGGGAGAACCTGGCAGCCATATGATCCAAATGGAGAGGAACCCTGACCAAACACCTCAAGCCAAGGGAGAAGCTGACACAAGTCACCATGGAAAGGTGGACCCGCAGAAAGAAAAGTGACAGCTCCAATAGACCAGAGACAGAACACACATGCGACCTCTGCAACAGAGATTGTCATTCCCGCATCAACCTCTACAGCCAGACAATTGATGCTCTAGCCAAGCAGACAACTAGGATGCTACCCATGGTCAACCCTGACCGACAGAGGCCTATGATGACTATTCTATAAAAATTCATGATGACTACACATGACAAAACAGAGACTTGAAAAAGTAGATTGAACCGTTAATAAACTCAATATTAAAATGTAATGTCACAAAATATGCATTTCACCTCCCACTGCTTTCAAAAAAGCCGCCAAAATAAGTTGTTCTTGTATATATTATTACAGTAGACATACTGGGTGTAACACCAAAATTGTCCAAGTCGTACTACAGCATAATTATCCATCCCACAAAATGTTTAATATCTAAAAAACACTAAACTAATTGTCTCCCGCACCCCAGGTTTTCAGATAAGATGTTTAGCCATCTTGACACCATTTGTTTTAAGAACCACTGAAAAACTCTTCGAGTTATTCAGCTAGAAAAAGAGCAGACTAAAATTGTTTTGTGTCCGCTCCATTCCCAACTGAGCAATGGTGAGAGGAAAAAAGATCATTCAAGCCTTCAGTAACAGTACCAACATTCATACACTGGCTTCTATCTTTAAAGTCCATTCAAGAAACAGAAAACGATGAATAAGTTTAAAAATGATGGAACAGTAGCGAGGAAAACTGGATTGGAAGGTCACAACAGGAAGAGGGATCATCATTTCAACTTAGAGCTAAAGAGTCCAATTAGAAAAGATCCAACTCAATCCATAAGATGTTTGGCATGTGAGAAAGGAATTTCACCTATGACAGTCCAAAGAGCAGTGAAAAAAAAAGACTTGAAAATGAAATCGTACATGAAGCATTTGAGGCACATTGTAACTCAAGGGTAGAAAGTCTGAAGGCTAGAGAGGGCAAAGATCATCTTGAATAAGTTGAAAAATGATCTTGGAAAAATGTTTATATATTTCAACATTATTTCAATCCTTCAGGAGCTTCCAATCCTTAATTAATGAACATGTCATTTTCGTTTATGATCGATTGCATCACAATTCTTCTGTTAAGCTTTGAGAGTAATTATACATTCTTATTGTCCAAAGTAGAGTTCAATAGAGTTGTAAAAACCTGAGAATTCCAGTAAGATATCATTAATCATTATTTTTCATAATAGGCTCAAGCACAGATGAAAATAATTCATTAAGTTTTCAAAGTGTCTTCTTAAGGCATAAATGTTCATTACAATTAGAAAATAAACAAATTTTATCAAAATTTGCAAATGGGAAGAGAGTAACTGTTAAATGATGTTAATTCTATGTTGACAATACATATTTTACATGATCAACAGTGCAAAAATGAAAACAATTTAGAAAAGATCTAAAAGCTAACTACCATGTAATCAACAAAATTAAACATTTTGCTAAATGACAAATCAAAAACAGAAAACTTTAGAGGGTTGGGATTTCTGATTATATCTATTGTAGAAACGTTTTCTTGCAGTTTAAAATTTTCAGCATTTACAAGTTCTATAACTTTCAATGACAAAATTGTAATAAAGAATTCAGAAAAAAGAATTCCTGCTTTAAAGTTAAATTTTTGTAGAGTTTTACAAAATATAACATAAATAATTATCTTTCTGTATTTAAACTGGAATTTTACTTAAAAAATTTCAATGACTAATTTTTTTTAAATCCCTTTTAGAACCTTTGAAATTTTGGTTAAAAATATTGTTTTTCTGGTGTCAAGGTGGAGCCATAAATTTGTAGAGGAAATTTATGTGTACTTTTGCAGTAAGAAACAGTGATTTGGAAGTTCCAAAAAAAAAAAAAACAATTGTTGTAGTTTAATGAAACTTGCAGGATTTATACAAAAATTAATTTTGAGAAATTATTTTTTTATAGTACATTATGTTTATATTAGTTATAAGAACAATTTATTAGATAATTTAAATCACTGGGAGAGGGGACAAACATGACTCCCAGTTACGAAAAATCTGCTCTGAATTGTAAAATAAAAAATGCTATAAGACTAAGACATTATTCAATTAGAAAATATTTCAATTGCTTTTATGAATAAAATATATTATGGATAATTTTTTTCAATGAATAATAAATTTTAGAATTGTTTTCATTTATTTTATAATTTTAATTAGAATAACTTATAAACATTTAAATCTTAAAATTCTGTATTAATTTGAAGTGATATTGTTATTAAATTAAAACTGTATTTACTAATCATAAGCATAAAATCTCATTACAATTCAATGATTACTCAACCAGTATTTTGAATTTTTTTTTTTTTTTGTAAATATGAACATCCATACACAACATTATCAGAAAATAACAGCGATAACTATAGTAAATTTAAATTTATTGGTAATTTTCTAACATTTCCTCAATAACCACCTTCATAATACAACTATGGAGTTGAAGTACCTAAAATTCAATAAAATATTAGAATGCTTAAAATATTTTAAAGTTTTAAGATTATCTGGTAATTAAAATGTTTATCTCAAAAATGTGTTTATATTATATTCATCAAGTAATTTTAATACAATTATCTCTCCTTAGACAAATTACCCAAACAGAGGCTGTCGATAAATGTGCCAACACCATAAAAACACCCACCCCATGATAAAAAAATGCTTTTCAAAGATATTTTAAACCAAAAGTAATATTTATTTTAATTCAGATTAATTAACTTTAAATCAGTTAATCTTTCTCAAGTAACGTTTCAGAAAAGTATATTTTATTTCTGAACAATTTTCTAATAAAGAAAACTATACTGTGTTGACAGATTTGTCAATCTGGACAAATTTATCGATTTTACTGATAATCGAAAAAAAAAAAAAAAAAAAAATTCCAATTGATTTAAATTTGGTTTTAAATGCAGTAAAGTATTTTGCTAATTGGAAATACTAAATTAAATCTATTGGCTTGGAATTAAAACTAAAATAAAAGCTTCAAGAAGATTTTTTTTTATTCTTAAAATGTATTTGAAAACTTAGATATTGCTATTTTGGGGGGGGAGATATCTACTTATAAGACTATTTGAATGGTACTTTTTGTTGCAGTGTATAGTAACAACTTATAAAATGTTTATGAAAATAGTTTTGCAGTTTTTTGTTTAAAGAAAACTATATTATTTCAAATTATAAATCATTCATACTAGGTTTGTGTGTGTGTGTGTGTGTGTGTGTGTGGGAAAATAGGTACATAAATGAATTGCAAATATTTGAAAAACTATGCAGAAAGAACTTTTGGGTTTGTGAATTTTTACAAAGTTAGATTGAAAAACATACAGAAAATTCCTTTTGGCAGAAAGGACAACATTTCAATGATGGCAGTATAAGGTCCCTGTAAATTGTGGTTTATTACTGTCAAAAATTTGAAACCAAAGTTCAAAGAAATCCTTGTTTATATGCAAGCTGAAGGTAGGTAAGAAACCTACAAATAGCTAAGAAGACTTTTTCCACCTATCAATGCGTTAGTCATTTTTCAAGAGTTTGTAACAATTCCTGTTTGGAATTTTATTGGTTAAACTGGTAAAAGGTTTAGATAATTTTTTATTTTCTACACAAAAATTGAAGCTTAAAAAAATCAATATTTTAAGCTAAGCACAAGCAGAGACTTAAATTATTGTAGAATTCAGTTTTATAGCTAGAAGTATGGCACAGGGTCATAGTAGTGGTGAAAACTAAACTCATACACTTGCCAATGTCTTGTCAGACAAGCTCATTAACCACATCTCTAAACCCGTTGTCCTAACATATCGGATTAATACTTTTTTTTTTTAAATTGTTTCCCAAATCTTTTTTTTCCTTCTTTAAAGTTAAAAAGATCAGTAGATAATATTTTTAGATCAATTTGTTTCTCAAGATGGAGGTTCAATGCCACTATATATCCATACACCCAGCAAAGCTTTTTAAACCCTTTCAACAATGTTTAATGATATAAAGTAGCAATCGTAGTTCATATGTAGAAGAATCATATTTGGTTACAGTCAGTTTACAAAAGACAGGTGAAACTTGTTAGCTATGTATATGGCAAAGAAGACTGAATACTTTGAACATAGCCAATAGTAACACAAACATCTCTCAACCATCAAAAATAGAAAAAACCCAAAGAAAAGTAATTTAAAATGGAACCCCCCCCCAAAAAAAAAACAACACTATTTCTTATAAAAACTAGAAAATGTCTACTTCAACAGTTTATCAACAATGGGGAACAAAGAGCAAAATAACAGGTTGACAAAAATAAATAAAGGTTTGAGATTTATTTTAGTTTACAAAAGTAAATTACAGGATTTACAAGAAGAGGTAATGTAAACATGAGACAACAAAAATACTTAACAACAAGATCACTGCAATACACAGACTTTGAAAAATTAAGTATACTTCAGGGCCACAAACTAATTAAAAAAAACTGCCAAAGGGAAAACGGCTTATAAACGAAACTATACTTTATAAAGAAAATAAGAAAAATAGTCAATGCAATTGCATAAAGCTTTAAAAATAAAAAACGTTTTAAAAGAACACAGACGTGTATTATTAAATAAACACACACAATGTTGATTCCTATGTCCACACTTTTTTTTTTATCGACAAACGCTTAATCTTCGTCTTTCCAAATAAATATTCAAAACTAAACAACGCGGATTAGTAACTATGAAGTTAGTGTCAACTATTTTCCCGCCAGAAGTTATCATGAATTGGAAACGAATGCGGTGAGGTCAAAATAAAACGTCAAGGTTGTTACCAAAAATTGTTTGATAACAACATATACAGTTATTTATAAAGCTGGTTTGTATTTTTATGAGAAACAAGAGACAAAATAATGCTTACACGACATTCATTTTTTAGAAAAAGAAGTACTTAATTTTAAAACTTTTTAATTTTAACTTAAGCTCTATACAAAATTTTGTTTGATTAAAAAAAAATAAATAAAAAAAATGTAGCATGTGTTTTTTTTCTAAACTGATCATATTCACACTGTTCATAAATATTCAGCACATAAATTTACTTTCAATGTAAAGTTAGATTTTTTTAAGGAATGAAAAAAAAAAAATAATTCAAGAAATTTTATTTAAAAAATGTCAAAGTTAAAAATATTGAAAACTTCAATTTAATTTCACTAATGATTTTCAATTTTCATTTTAGAAACGCGGCTAAAAATAATGAAACTAAATTTAAAATAATTTTTTGGGGGGGAGGGGGGATAAAAGAGTTAAAAAAATTTAAGTGAAATTTTAATATAAAAATACGAACAATTATAAAAATAGTCTTCAACACTACAATAGACAAACAACAAATCTATAATTAACATTAAAACTCTAAAAAACAGGCGTCATTCAAATTTAATAATTTTAAAAAGAACTTTTTTTTTAAAGCCTACAACAGCAATGGTGAGAAATTAAAAAAATTGATACAGAGAAAGAATTATTTGAACGAAAAATATTTTTAATTTTAGAAAATAATCGAAAACTTTTTTTCTAATTTTTCTTTATTTAAAAATCCAATAAACTACAAGTTAAAATAAATATGTAAACAAAACAAATGAGTTAAAAAAAAATTAGAAACCCCCAGAAAAAAAGTCACATGAGTAAAACAAAAAAAAAATAAAGTCAACTAAAATGTTTCGTTTTTAAGAAAACAAAATATTTGAATGCATAAAATAAAATATTACTTGTACTTTTGAATGTTTTCACAAATATTTTCAAAATTTGTAAAAACATTTTCAATAAAATTCATTCAAATTTTAAAATCTAGGAAGGAATTTTTTTTGCCTACAAAAATTTCAGTTAGAAAGGCGAGTCCCAGGCAAGCAGACTGACAAATATCATATTTTTAAGATGACTATAGAGAGAAAAATCTTAAATGAAAGAAATTAGCCAGAAAGTTGATGTGAAGAGAAAAATGAACACTAAATAATAATTCCATATTGTATTTTTAAATAAGAGAGCAAATATTGTTTTTAACGTACAAAGTAGGTCATTGGCAGACTACTACTACCACCACCACCATCGTCGTCGTCATGAATAATAAAGAGAAAGAAAGGAAGGAGAATTAAATGGAAGAAGCAGGCAGAGAGGAAGAAAATCACGCAAACAACATAATCAAGCTATAACAGCATTTCAAGAGGAGGAAAATAAATTAAAAAAAAAAAAGAGAGAAAGTGGGCAGTTAAGCCATCTGCTGAGTTTAAATTCTACTGACTGACTGAATAGATTTTTATTATTATTATTATTTTTACTTCCGGTGTCGATTTCTTTTTTTTCTTTTAACAAGAACATTTATCTTGAAAGACATTCATTCTCAAACCAAAAAAAGAAAAAGACAACACAAGGTGTTTTTCAAACAAAATCGACCTTCCACATTTCGGTCTTACCGTAATTATTTCACGAGAATGGTCGAAGGAGAAGGAGATATATATATACATACATATTTTTTACCTTTTCATTTCTGTGGTTACAAAACGTTTTACTTTACAGAAAGAAAAGGCGGGGGGAGAGGAAAAAATGGCTACTGCTTCGTTTTCCTCCTTTTGGTGGGCTTAAAAAAGATCGGTTTGGTAACGGTGTGGTGAAAATGGGTTACTTCTTTTTAGTGCGGCCATTTGGTGGGAGAATGTTAGCTGCCTGGGTCGAAGGATAGAGTAGCATTGGTAAAGTAAGGAGACATTTGAAGAGAAACAGCTCAGGGAAAACATGAGGAGCCGACAACGTTTTACGTCAAGGGCAGATATTCAAACATGTCTGCCTTGAGTGAGAGAAGCAGTGCTACTCTAAACCATAAAGAAAGAAGGAAGGTAACGTCCTCACCTCGGAATAATATCATGGCCCCTTACCAACTGTAAATAGGCACAAGGGCCCCAGGCGAGATAGATTAATTATTTCATGCCAAATATTGTGCACACTTTAAAAGAAACTCGAGAGCTGGACGGACGATGAGAGTGAGTGACCAAAAGTCTTCACTTCATTGTTAGAGAGAGAAAGCAGGACAGGTCTTTTGCTATTAACAAATAACTAAATAAAAACCAATATTTGCCTCAATTTTTCTCAAATTTAACTCTTGCTAGAATAATATATAAAGACTGTCTAAAACAATCTGTCAAAATAGGGAAACTGAAATAAAATATATTTACAAGAAACTAAAAGAAAATCATTGGATTGGGTGAGTTTGTTAAACGATTGCCAGTAGGTCAAAAAGTAGGGGATCTGTTTATAATGAGGTTTGCATTAAAAACTAATCCCCCCAGAAACATTTAGTAGTAGTAGTAGTATTAATACAAAAACAAGTGACTTTAAAGTGGGTAACCAGTGGACATGGCAAAAATCATTAGCCAATGACCACATTTTGCAACCGGTTCTTTAAGGATTTGTTTTTGTTTCCTTTTTCTTGTTAGTCGAAGAAAAAAAAAAGCAAATTACATGATTTTTTTTTTTTAAACATGAATAAAAAAAATACATGTTTCTTTAAGTAAAACTGATTCGAGAAAAAAAAAATGCTTTCTTTACTGATTGACTCAAGGAAGCCTGGTGTTCGTATATTGACTATTTTTAATACACGAGCAACTGTGCTATATTTTTGCTATCTAAAAAAACTCGTGTTTAGAAGACTGTCTTTAAAAAAAATCGTCCTTTGTCTTGAGGCAGTGTTTTTAAAGAAAACATGAGATACACTTAAAACTACTCGTGGATAGTCATTTCAGGCTGACCAATACATTTTTTTGTTTTCTATGGATGACCAGTGGTGCTGTAATTAGTGTTTATTTTCTAAGATCCTTTATTTGGATTAAATCCTTTTAATTAACGCTTTGTTAAAAATAAAATTATATGCTGCAGTAAACTATAAGTGTAACAACTAAATAGTCTATTTACATTTGACCCAAAGTTTATCAACATCAGAGATAATTTTTTTAACACGATTGCTATATTGCATATCTTCCGGATGGAAAATAATCTCAGCGGTGCCCAATTGCAATATATCTCTCTAAAGCAGCAACCAGAAATTATGAGTCATAAATCCAGTGTTCAACCTCCTGTAATTTCATTCTAATTTAATAAAAAAATTATAGTTTTATGAAATCAGAAAGGGTCCCTTTTTAATAACACCTTCGAAGCAAATGGTTTCAACAATAACATAAGTGGTAATGGTGAATGTACACACTGTATTTAACATATTTGAGGTGCGGAGGACGTACAAGGAAAATTAATACAAGCTGCAGAAAAATTACATCATCATCACAGCTGAGTCACATGGTGTTAAATATTAATAAACAAGTATACTATATATTTGTTTACGTCATGAGATTTTTTCAAAGGCAACATTCAAGATAAAGAGAATTCTAAGTTAAAAAAAAAAACATTGGCTGATGAGCATCCCTCAGTAAAAAAATCAAATCAAATCGTCCTATTAAACAAGAAACTGTAAAAGTGAAGGGGAAGGGTGTAGCTATGCACACTAACTAAATATTTATTTGTTGATTATATATGGATCAGAAGTATTGATCAGCATCTATGCGCGTATATATGCACTGGAATTAGATGTGGGATATAAGGCATGTAGATATACACAATGAAACTTGTATTGTATATACACACATTGTATATGCATTGGATACGAAACAGTGGCTAAGAATCTACACAATCACACTATGCAAAAAAACTGATATTTTTCACTAACGTTTTTTTTCTCGATTAGGCTTAATTTTAAAAGATATAGGTAAATACTAATATCTTTGTATTCATAAAATGCACGATTTTAACAATTAAAACTTTGCAATATAAATTAAACAAGACCGGCTCCCGTTCCCTCTTTTAATACTGTTATAATATAAGTGAGAATACTCAAACAAAGGCGAGTGAAACAAACTGAGCCGGTTGGCAATGCGTACCGGGTATCTAACACTCGATTACAATGAAGTTCGAACAAAAATGCCTCCTTACCTTCTTGCAGTTCTTATGTAGCCATGTTCGAACAGAATCGAACATGGCAATCGTCTCCACAGACTCGAAGAACTTAACATTCGGCCCACCGTCTTTCTTCCGCTGAAGCGCCATCTTCTCTTCTTGACAGCGGAGTGACCAAAACGTCAATCCATTCGGTCGCCGCCGCTACGTAACTAAACGAGCACCAGTCATGTCTGGCATTATGTCTTGTACATTTATTATTCGTATCATGAGCATTATTATTTATTTCTCTAACACTAGTTGTTTTTATTTTTAGATTTTTTGTTGACTGATTCGTACTCGACTTTCTACCCTGAGTGACTATTTCTCTCTCGTACTGCTCATACCATTGTTTGAACAAAGTAAAATAAATCCAACTAGTTAAAAAAAATTCTTTTTTTCTAAAATTCCATTTATTAACCTTTTTCGAACGCTTTTAAAAAAATAAAAAATGTTTTAAAAAATTCTATAGAAAAATCCCCCCCCCTTTTTTTTTTTTTTTTTTTCTAAGCAAAATAATTTTCAATATTCATCGACTACAGAGGAATGTCGGGTATTTTTTTCAATAACTGGATTAAATTTGGCAATTACAAAATTTTTCCCTTTCTACATACACGACTAAATATTTCGGTGTAAAATTAAAGATATAGTTTAATCGCTTAAAAATAAAAATAAACAAACCGCTACAAAAATAATTTATAATTTACATATTCAACTTTAGAGCTAATTTTTTTTTCCAATCGAATAACATGGGGAAAACTAAATTTCTCTCTCTAGTCTTATAATGTTAAAAAACTGTTTATGATATTAAAGATTTTATTTATGTTTTAATTTATGATGACTAATTTTAAATAGTTTTGTTTAAAATAAATATTTTTTAAAAGTAATTTTCCGTTTTAACTTCAAGCTTCTGTCCACGTACAGAGACTTCCTTCTAAAAAGTGCAGACTATCGACTTTTCACCGTTTTCGTCTGCTGACCAAATACACTACTACACACAGCATTTGTTTTTCTTTTCATTTCTGGTTAAGTTGGACACCTCACTCTTAGTCTTAAATATGGAATATTTTAATAAATGTTTACCGATAAATAATTTAAGAAAATCGGACTAGAGGTATATTTCCATGAAAAGTGGGGCGGGGAGTAATTTAATGGGTTTGTGGTGTAGGGAGTCAAATTTTAATTGCATATGTGCTTGCATTATTTAAAAAAAATAAAAATTGTTAGCTTTTCTTTTTTTTAACTTGAATTATGAAATAATCTTGAAATAAATTTATGGGAAACCAATACAATTTAATCGAAAAATTGTTTTCCCATGATCTTATCGTTTTTCCCTCTCGTTAGAATTTAATTACTTTGAGTTGATACAGTAGAATTTAAAAAAAATAAAAATCGTATATCAGATAATAATTAAAAAAACATTCAATAGAAAAATATAACAATTAAAAACATTAAACTATTAGTATTTTTAAAATTATTTTTTAACTTATTTTTCTGAAATAAAAAAAAATTACAAAGGAAGGCATTATTTTAATCAAAGAAAATTATAAGAATATTTTCCAGAAACTACGTTACAAATAAAGTGGGGAGTGAGGGAGTTAATTTGCTTCATTAGAAATTTTGGGAAAATGTAATTAAATAATTTAATTACATTTTCCCATTTAAATTTATTGAAAACAATTTAATTTCACGTTAGTAAACTTAAATTGAATTTTGAAATATTAATTTAATTTGTAATAGCTATCATAATGATTGATAACATTTTTAAAATAAAATAGACTGAAATTATCATTAATGAATCTGAAACAAACAAATTGTAATTTCTCATCAATAGAACGTAGTCGCACTCAGTTGATGATTAAAGAGAAAAGAAGGCGTGCTTTTTAGAGAGAAAAAAAAAGTAAGAGAGGAGGGTTGATGAAATAATAGTGTCGGTAACCCCGGGAGGTTAGCACAGGCCACGTGTGTGATAAGGACACCGCCATGACTGATCGCGTATTATTTTGCATGTACGAAATGGTGGGAATAGATAACTACGGGCAAAACTAAAGCTAGCTCTGCTTGTCTTTTAATTTGAAAAAAGTTAGGAAAAAAGTGGATTGTGTAATATTACTTTTTCTCTCTAAACATATCGAGGGATTTTGTTGTTTATATTTCGGTTTTGATATATGTTGTTTCACTAGTTTGTACTTTAAAGGAAGATATATCCATCAGCAGCTTCTTTCTTTTTTTAAGCATGGCTGAAGTTGGTGAATTACAAAATGCAGCGCTTAAGAGGAGAGAAAAACTTCAAGAGATGAGAGCGAAACGGTTTAAATGTGACGAAAACTCTCCTCGGCAAAATAATGAAAAGGAAGACGATGAGAAGGAAGAAAAGTTACCAAGGTAATAAAAAGTATATTAATTAATGTTCTTACTTAATTGAATTCTGTTTTTTTTTTTTAATATTCTATTCAAAATATTTTATAGAAAAAGTAATAGAGTAACAGTAACTTGTTTTAACTTTTTGTGGGAGCTCCGAATTTTTTCGGATCTGCCTCATTATGTTGAAATTTAATTTAAACTAATTCTCTATGAAATGTTTATCTTCTCTGAATATAATTTGACGTACGTGTTTGTTTAACTATTTAAACAAACACGTACGTCAAATTATATTAAAAAAATATAACTTTATGTCGAATATTTTAATTTAAAATGCACAAGGAATAAAGAATAGTGTGGTATGTTAGAGAATAAACTTGACAAGAAAAAAAATACTGAGTTTATTGTTCGCGAAAAACTGAACAATTTCAAACTGTCAGTCATCGTACGTAATCTTATACGTAAATCAGTCATCGTACGTAAATCTGACCGCTGTGGTTACGAGTTCAATCCCCACTTGACGCTAAACTAATTACCTCCAATCCAATTCAAGCAATATTTTTTAATTTGTTCTACTCAAATTCGGAGGGACTATTCATTTTTTTTTATTTTTTTTTACTGCTTCTTATCGCAAACGATTCGAAAATCAGTTTTTCTAATTGAAAATAAGTTAGTTAAAATTAAAAATATCTTTTTATCTATTTCTTGTTTAGCCATCATAAACAAGATTAATTTATTTTAAAATCAATCGTTTCATGATATAGACATAATCGATCAAAATTGAATTTCTAGAGCATTTTGCAAAATTTTAGGTTACTCA
This sequence comes from Acanthosepion pharaonis, assembly GCA_903632075.3. NCBI lineage: Eukaryota > Metazoa > Mollusca > Cephalopoda > Sepiida > Sepiidae > Acanthosepion > Acanthosepion pharaonis. The sequence continues at coordinate 733,456 of CAHIKZ030004226.1, forward strand.
GCTAGTTAAAAATTAGCTATGCAAATTAAAAATGTATGCATCTTGAAGATTTTATTTATTTTTGTTTTTACCATTATTTTTTCATGGCGTTTAAAACAATTTCCACCAATAAAAATATTTCAAGAAAAATCAATATTTTTCTAGAGAATAAAGTTTCAATGTACTCTTTCATTAGTGTTACAAATAGGGAACTTTTTTGCTGTAACATAAAAAAAAAAAAGTAAAGATTTTTCGAACTTTTCATAAAGGATGAAAAAATAATTTAATTTTCTAATAATAAAAAAAATTCATTGGTCTTTCCTCTTACAGATTTTGACGATAAAACTTTATTTTTATTAAATTTAGGGAAAGAAATTAAAATGAATTTTTAAAAATGAAAAAATTTTCTTGAAGCTAGTAGATTAAAAATTAAAATAGATTAAAAATTAAAATAGATTAAAAAGTTAATATTTCCAATAAGCAAAAATAAAATGCTCTGTATTTCAAAAACTATTTAATTTTATTGACTGTAAGGATTTTTTTTCTAAAATAGAATGATTAGCGCCCTTTAGTCATCTTTCATCGCAATTGTAATGTAATTGTCTTACTCTTAATTAAAAAAAATTCTTCAAAAATAAAATATACTTTTCTGAAACTATATTTGGGGAATGTTACATGATTTAGAGTATAATTAATCTGATTTTAAACAAATGATATTTACTTTAAGTTTAAAACATTGCAAAAATGCTTTTTTTTTTTTTTTTTAAACACAGTGGTAGCTATCTGTCTATATTTTTGAGATGAGGTATTATGTACACTATTTACATTATTCAGACTATTGTCTTCATCTTTGTCGCCATATTTATTACAATGAAGAAGGCCAGAGAAGGATTCAAAATGACCTGGATAAATCCGTCAGACATGAATTTGATGAAAACGGTGGGTGGGGGGGACAACAACTTCTTGCGACACAAACAAATGCCTTCTTGCGAACCTGAAACGAATGCGAAACAAAAACAAACGCCTTCTTGCGAATGAACACTTTACGGCAGGCAAACAAGCAAAACGGCACCCAAGACTGCAGCCGACGGACGACCGACTGCAACGGCTTGTGTTGCCCAAGAAAAGACACCAAACAACTCGCACGTTTTCTTCTTGTAGTCCTCGGTCGAGTCCATTATGGTACTCCAAGGTGTGCCCGGCGACAACACACACACACACAGTTCGGGAACGTTTCCGCGCATGCTCGTTACACTCCTCTCTGATCTCTAGATCACATAAATGGCAATGTGGGGCAGGCCGTTTCTGCCTGGTGCTCCGTCTCAGTGGTATGGTCTCAAGCGCTTCCTCAGTGGCGCTCTCTTCAGATGTCTCGCTGATCTCATCCCGCATAGGTTCATCAGGCGCGCTACTCTCTAAGGTGTGCTCTTCCTCTGATTTTATATATACCATCGGGGCTTCATCATCAACAGAAGTAGTAGTAACGTGGTTACTGACGGAATAATCCTTCCTGCACGCTGGACGCACATCTTTTATGTTGCGCGGTATTCCATCAACAGATGGAGTGTGGACTATTTGCATCACCGTACCCTTGTTGAACTGTGTCATACACCTTCCGTGCGGATTTTTCACCTAGACAGTCTCTCCTACCGTATAAGGATTGGCAAATGTGTCGTCACGCATCAAACATGTGTTGATACCCTTAATGCGGACCCTGTAAGTGTAGGTTGGATTCGCCGGTGCAGTTGAAGCTGTTTTATTGTCCTTTGGGGTAACATTGTGCCAATATACAGCTTCCAAAACTGAACAACGTGTTCTTGTCGCGATGCACTTTATTGTACAATGGGATCTCTCAACTATCCCATTCCCCGATGGTACGTGGACACAGCGAAATCGTATTTGTACATTCCACATCTTTGCAAACGCTGCAAACCTCTCCACAAAACGCGCCATTATCCGAAGCAGCTCAACCGGGCGGCCCTCTTTCACAAAACACTACTTCCAGCTCCTTGACGATGCTAGCAGAGTCTTGGCGGTGCAAGGGCTTCCAAATGGCAAAACGACTGAGGCCGCAGTCTATCAGCGTCAGGTATAGTTGATGTCGGAAATGGGTTACATCCATCGCAACCCTGTGCCAATTTTCCGCGACATCAAGCCTACCTGGTTTCCAACGCACAGGGGCCAGGTCGATTGACTGGCATTCCTTGCATCCCCCAACCACCGCCGCACCTCAGCTTTTGTTACTCTTGGGTTGATCAACTTCACAAAATAGAGTGTTCTCTTCACACCAGGAAGTCTGCTGGATTGATGAATGGCTGCAGATTGAGCAACATCTCGCTCTTCAGCCACAGCATAGGTTCTCTGGGTTCCGTTATTTTGTGCATTTCATTTAACCATCGCTGCGGTACTCTAGTAAGTTGGTTGGCTCGATTGTTGCACGACTTGACAAGCTCTACATCAATGTCCAGCTTGTATTCTAAGGCCAACTCTTGGAGTGTGGCTAGCCGACGTCTGATTAGCATCTCGGAGGCTGCCTTGGTACACACTCTCATCCGTCCGGACGGAGTGTCAGCTACCCAGCGATGCACACATGCTGAGTCTGTCCGTAAATAAATGATTTTGGCCTTCCATTGTAATGCAAGGTTGACACCTCGCAATACAGCATCGAGCTCAGCCAAGTTGATGTGCTTGTCTTCGTGCACCGGTCAGAGCCAGCTTGCGTCTTCTGCCATGGCGCCATTGCTCTCCACAACCTCACCGCTGGCTAAGTAGCTTGCATCTACCCACACAGTTACATTTTGCTCACTGATGCACCAGTCACCTTTCACTGGATCATCCTGGGATAGTCTTTTAAAAATGTCGTCGATCATCTGGGCTAAAAAAGGGTCCTGCACTTCGTCCCATCCAGTGGTAACAGTGTTTTCCCTCCGCTTCACAAATGCCATGGCGACACGTAACCAACTGCATACAGGAAAATGACCAGTCAACTTCCCGCACAGCGAAAAGACAATTCAGCGGGTAAGTTTATCGAGGACTACCGGAAGTTCATATCCACGACGCCATCGCAGTTTTCCTTGCTCCTCCCAGACATGCAATCCCAGTATGTGTGTGCCAATTCTTAGCCGTTCTGGGGTCTTACTTGACAGACCAAACAGCTCCAAATGTTCCTTGACGCGGACCACAGAACACACACTCTCATTAATAAAAACGTTGTCAATATAAGAGGAGGAGGCTGCATTGACGATCTCATCCTGGCTCAAGACGGTATTAACAATGGCCCGCATGATTAAAGGGGCAACATTGAGCCCAAATCCTAAGCAGGTTAGACAATACCTTTGTCCCTTAATCTCCACTGTTTGGAATGGCCAAAGGGGCTTGTCGATGTGTACCTGCAGATAGGTCCAGCACTGCAGCATTTGGTCCTTGCTGGCGCCATTCCTGTAATTTTTGCGAACAAACATCTGCGTTGGCAGTGTACGCATCAAAGTACTGATTGAGTTCCCGATAGTCCATAACGGGCCGAACCTTCTGTTTGTTTTCCTGCAGAATGGCCATGAGGGGGATTAAACCCTTTGGGGGTCCGAGTTCCTCCTCCGGGTAAGGAAGCAGCCAGCCGTTATCTATCCACATCTGGAGTTCCCGATCATACTCCTTCTGAATTTGTGCAGGAGCTGGATATTCTGCCAGTCTATTTCTTAACGTACCTGGAGGTTGGTTGCCAGCCCATTTCCAAGATGCAGTCCACCTCCGAGTGGTCTCATCGAATTCTACTTTAAAGTCGGTGATGGCAGCAACGACTGGTTAGACACACTGCGGAAACTTCACCTCACCGGTGCCAGTTACAGATATTCCTCCCAACTGTTTGATGGTGTCTAGTCCGAGCAGGAAGTCAAATCCAAGCAGGTCTCTATCACGACTAGGGCTTCCATAGCGATGGACGGCTTTGTACCAACGCTAACTTGTACCACTCCGATTTCACAGCAGTCAAGTGCACCTCCGTCTACTGTAAGCATGCGTGTTGATTTTCTTGTCCATGCTCAACAGCATGACTTGCGGACTAGTGACTGTGTGCATCCTGTATCCATCAGAGCTGTATGTGGTATTCCATTGATACAAACTGTCACTACAGGCAATGCGCCATTTACAAGGGTTTTGAGGAGGAGATTGGCGCTGAATTCTCGTCCCCTTGCCTGTTTCCTGGACAACACCGAGCAATGTGCCCTTGCCGATGACATCGATAGCAAGTGATGGTCCGTAGATGCTTGGTACCAGCACCCTTGGATGGTTCACGACCCAGGAGACAATCGCTCGCCCTATGATTGGGTCCATCACATTTATAGCACCTAGAAACAGTGCACTTCTTCAAAATAGCGCAAGCTCGTGCCAACACATGTGACAAATCAAGGTCTTCCATCCGGGATGACGCTCTTAAAAGCTCCTCTGCATGCTCAGGCAATCCAGCAACAAATGCACACTGCAAACACTTTTCTGATACGCCACCAAACAGAACCGCGAGTCTGTGCAGTTCTGCCAAAAAGACCGACCGTCTCCCCTGGCTGAATGCGACGTGCTGCAAACTGCTTCCACGCGGAGAAGGGATCTAAGGCAAAAGCTGTGTATAATGCTTTCTTAATACAATTAAAGTCTGCGCGCTTCTCCTCACTCAATTGCTGGTACACAGCATATGCTCCACCTGCCAAACGCATCCGGATAACACACTCAATTCACTTCACGCCGCTCAACTGACATATTAGTTCCGCCTTCTCCAACCATTCCACTACCGACTGTCCAGAATCGCTTCCGTTAAACAGTGGTATCAGCTTCAGGTCGAAGGCCATAATGCCGAAATAGCTTGTGCGAGAAAAGGGGGGAGGGGGTCAACTTCTTGCGACACAAAAACGAATGCCTTCTTGCGAACGAACACTTTACGGCAGCAAACGAGCAAAACAGAACCCAAGACTGCTGCCGACGGACGACCGACCACAACAGCTTGTGTCACCCAAGAAAAGACACCAGGCGACTCACGCGTCTATTCTTGTGGTCCTCGGTAGAGTCCATTATGGTACTCCAAAGTGTGCCCGGCGACAACACACACACGCAGTTCGAGGACGTTTCCACGCATGCTCGTTACAGTCAAGGCTCACCAAGTATAAAAATTAAACAGATTGAAAGATCAGAAGGTGACGCATAAGGTCCATCACCAACCAGTGAAAGCAGTAGTCAACATCAGCCAATATCAGCTGAGTGCCTCTGTGGAGTCAGTATTGAATAAGGGTCTCAACTTCGCCACAACCATCAGGCGAGTGCCATATTTGGACCTCATTGCCAGAGTCGAGGAGGTGGACTTGAACTTCCCTCAGACTCAAGCAGATGAACTGAGATGGAAGGTGAGACAGACCTTGGAGAAGGCCAAGCCGCCCCGGTCAAACATCACGAAACTGGAGAGGCTGGCAATCAGATCCCTACAAAGGAACAAAAACATCATCATACTACCAGCTGACAAAGGCAATGCGACTGTAGTGATGGACAGATCAGATTATACAAGAAAGCCCGGATGACTTCATTAGCAATGATAGCTACAACAAAGTAAAAAAGGATCCTATAATAAAAACAGAATGCAAACTGTCACAGATACTAATCAAGAACAAGGATCACTTCACACCTAAGACATATAGGCAGTTATCGCAGCATTACACCAAGCTACCTCGCATATATGGTCTCCCTAAGATTCACAAAGATGGTATTCCGCTTAGGCCAATTATTAATTGCCAGGGCTCTGTGTGCCACCCTCTGAGTCACTTCCTTGTTGATATAATTGACCCATTGATTGGAAAATCTCCTTCATATGTCTGAAACTCTGCCAACCGTGGAAATAATCAAAGATGCTCCCATCTTATCCAGCCAGATGGTTTGTTGCTTGGACGTAGCGAGTTTGTTCACCAAGGTGCCCACAGAGGGGTCACTCTCAGTAGTCAGAGACAGATTGGCCTCTGACTCATCCCTAGAAGAACGGACTCGTATTCCAATAGATAATCTGATGGAGATGTTGACTTTCTGTACACAAACACACTTGTGAATGGGATCACACATATATCGATAGGATGAGGGCTTGACAATGTGCTTGCCATTATCACCAGCAATGGCGAATATATACATGGAATACTTTGAGGAAATGGCATTAGAATCTATATGTCTAAAGCCAACTCTATGGTTAAGGTATGTAACTCTGGACACACCAGGAAGATGTTCAGGTTCTACTGGACCATGTGAACTCAATAAGACCTTCGATACAGTTCACAATGGAGAAAGAGAGTAACAACACACTCCCATTCCTGTATGTTCTAATATCTTGAACAGAGCATGGGTTCAAGACATCCATATACTGTAAACTGACATTCGCTGGACAGTACCTCAATTTCAACTCCCAGCATCCATACAATGTAAAGAAAGGGATCGTCCACTGCTTACAACACCTAGCAAAAGTCATAAGTGGTGACCCAGAGACATTAGATAAAGAATTGGTCAGTATAAGTAGTACCTTACAATGTAACAACTATCCTGGGTACATGCCAGCAGACCCAAAAAACTGGGATAGGCAGGTTACAAGAGGAGGACAACAATCCTCGAAAACAGTCTGCCTGCCTTATGTGAAAAGGGTTTATCAGAGAAAATATAAAGGATCTGCGGTCCATATAACATCAGGACAACCTTCAAAAGCTGGATGACACTTCACAGGTGGCTCTCTCAAGTAAGACCCCCACCACCACCACCACCATGACTAAAGACTGTATGCTATCCCGTGCAGCTGCGGAAAGAAATATAAAGGGGAGACAGGCTGCCCCCTTAAGGTAAGGCTTCAAGATCACCAGAAAGCTGTAACACGAGGGGAAGTGGAAAAATCAGGCGTGGCTGACCACATATGGAGAGAAAAGGGAGATCACCGCCCTCTGTGGGATCAAGTTGAAATCATAGACAAAGAACACCATTGGAAAATTCATAAACTTAAGGAATCAGCACATATACTAGGCCACGCACATCTCCTGAGCCAACCAAGCATAGAAATGAATACAATATGGAAACCAGTAATAAGGAGTGCCAGAGAAAAGCAATAACAACAAAAATTGCAATATGAGCTCTGGTAAAAACATGCAATGATAACAGCAAAAATTGCACTGGTAAAAAATGATTGCTGAAGACATTAGGTTTATGATACCCAGAAATTCATACATAGATGTCCTCAAGGACTCTTGGCACAGTGGATAAAGGCGTTGGTTAGATACAGTGACAGGACCCAAAGAGTTCAATACCCGGTTAAGGTCGTGGAGAACTTGGAGATGGGAATTAACAGGAGATAACTGACATCCATTAAACATGGCACGTGGAACTAGAACAGTCTACCCCAGTGAACGAAATAAGAAGGCCGAAGTGTACAACAGCCGAAACATTGTAATAAATATGGCGACAGAGATGAGGACAATAGTCATAAAAAATGATTTATAATCGCTTTGTGATTTGTAATCACTTTTATTTTCAATGACTGCAACCTAAAAGAAACGCAAATTTTAAACTCCAGTTTCTTTGACTGTTTTTCAACAACTTTGTTTCTGAATGAAATGTTCTAATGATTGAAACAAACGAAAATTTGTAGTTTCTAAATCTGGTGAGTATTGGAAGATGTAGCAGACCTCCCATCTTCATGATCTCATTTTTTCTTGAGCTTGTTTTATAGTATTGTGTTCCCTTACATTGTCATGCTGTGGAATAATGCTGCTTCTTTTTACCAAATGCATCATTAACCCCATCAAGTTGCTGACAATAAATATCTTGAGTAATGGTCCTTCCATGTTCCAGTAGCTTGTAATGGATGACACTTTTCATATTCCACTAGACACAAAACAACAACAACTTTGGATGGTGTCCTGGCTTTGGTGTTGGTACTGGTTTTTCATTTTGTGATAACTATTGTCTGTCTTGTTTTCCGTTGACATGCAAAATCTGTTTTTCGTCACCTGTAACAACGCAATGCAAAAATGAAAGGTACACATTTCTAGTTAAGAGACTGATAGAACATTTTGTTTCTCAAGTGAAAGCTCATGAGGAGCCCAAATTGCCACTTAGCAAATTTTCCCAATTAAACACTGAAATATGACACATTATCAGATAGAAAAGATGATAAACTAATTCTAGCACATTAGTTCTATCTTGGTTGGTCAATTCCTTCATACTGGTGAAATACTTAATTACTTTCCAAATACTCTAATATATTTTCTGTCAACCTTTGACAAAAGAACTACAATCTTTCAGATACTGATTCTTAAGGTATGCAGATTGTCTCCCCTTGTAAGATTGATGCAACACAAAAATTTTGCTTCCCCCATCATCTCCATTATGTAAAAGCAAGTAAATATTAGCATGCATATATTTGAATATTGTCTTTCTGGTGGTATTTAGCTAAATCTGATACAGTTTGATTTATTGTGAGCTTTTTTTTTTTTTTTTTTTAATCAGGCCCATATTCAGGAGTTATCAACCAATTGATGATAACCTCAAAGAGAATTCTTTACCAAAATCTCAACCTGGCAAAGGTAAATATTATTATTTGGTATAATTGCAATAATAAAAGATTTAGCATTTCAGTTAATGATTCTCTATGTAAGACAGTGTAGTATCAACTTGATTCCTGTCCCTTTGGAGTTTAAAGTAACTTATGCTTTCTGGCAATGAAAATATGATAACTGGAAAGGAATTGGGGAAAAGTGAGAAAGAGTGAAGAAATAGTGTAAGGAGGAGGAATTGTAGAATATAAGGGAGGAAAACAAGAAACCAGATGCTGGGGGGGGGAGATGAACATATAGAGTGGGGAACAAGATGGATGAAAGCAAAGAGCCTGGTGGATGGGGACTTGCTAGTTGGATATCAAGATGAGTGAAACATTAAAAGGCAGGTAGGGATTGAAAGGTAAAAAAAAATAAATAAAAATTACACATTAATGTTTTTCCTGCAAAACTAATTACTGGTTATGTAACAATTACGTAACATTTTAAATGCAAAAACAGTAATACAATATCCAATTAATAAACAGAGCAGTTACATACTCCATGTTTCAAAATATACAACACACACCTGGGTTTTTAAAAAGGTAAAGTTAAAAAAAAATAAAGCCAGAATAATTTAAATATTTTAATGTAATAATAAAAAAAATGAAATTTAAAGCAAAAGGAAAATTGTTTAATGTTTATTTACTCTTGTGTACTAAATACAAGTACTGGCTCAAACAGCATAGTTTTATTTAGTATAGTACAACATGCTTAGTCTTTCTGTGATATAAGAAGTTGAAAAATTAGTACCAGTATCACCATTTCAGATGACACTTGTATTAAATAAACAAGTGTAATATTATTGGAATTGTTGAATTCCGAAAACCTGTGACTTCACTTTCAAAGAATTCTGTTGCTATGGTAATCTGATGTATATTTGCTTTGAGTGCCACCAAAAATTTACCCATTGTTGTAGGTACTTTTTAGATTTTGAATTTTTTTTTTTATGTGTGCTGTCTATAAGATGGGACAGATAAATAGAATAGCTAGAAAAACATGTCATCTTTTTATGTATGTGTGCATGCAGGCACGTGTTTTTGATCTAGACTCTAAAAAATCCTTGAAGCTACATTCAGAATCTTTTATGTGAATGACCATTTTAGCTTAATTATTCAATTGTCAGGCTTACCAATTGTATAGTATTCTATAATGCTGGTAGTAAAGCCAATTTCATGCTTATTGCTACTGGCTACGACAACCATACTTCAAAGGGCTAAGTGGTAATGTCATAAATATCAAACTTTACATTGGACAAGGAAATTTTCAACAGCTGAAACACACATCCACTTTTGCTTCTCAAACTGCTTCTTAGCAAAAGTGATTTTTTATTGTACATATTTTAAGTCAAATACAACAAATATTTCTTAACTGTTTTTTATATATATATATATATATATATATATATATATATATATATATAAAATCTCCAAATTTACCTTATCAGAATAGCTATTACAACCAACAAGTCCTTTGTTAGTATTTTCAATTCAGAAATGAGAAGGGATAAAATCAGAAACTTAAAATTTAAAATAAGAGAAAACAAATGTTTGGCTTAAATAGACAGTTAATATGACTTTGACCTATATTTTAAAATTTTAACATCCTAAGTCAGGTGGAAAATGAATCACAAAATATTATATATGCATTACATTAATATAGCAAAAATGACATATAGTAAGACTTTGATAGGACAACACTGTTAAATGTTCTAAGTTACGAAATAGAGCAATTTCCAGTCCAATTCGTAATTCCATATTATTGAGCCTGCCTTCACTTCAGATTAAAAAAAATTAATGGTTAAAGCAAAAAAAAACTTTGTAGAATTAACATATTATTTTATTTACTAGTATAGTGCCCATAAAAACTGATGATATTAATTATGTATAGATTGGTATACTAGCTTCTGTGAAACGTGTTCCACGTGTGCATAGAAATATATGGATACACATTGTTTTTTTATATATTTGTGTGAATTCTTATTAGGAAAGACTATAATAGAATATTAACTTTTACCTGGTAACAAGTTACATAAGAAAGGCTTATTTACTGTTTGAACAAATTTCAAATCCAACCTCTCTACCAGAAGGGACATTACATTGAGTGAATGAAATTTGTACTGAAATTGTTGATAGATTTGTGAATAAAAAAGAGATAAAATTATTGAAAATGTAATAATTTATTAATGCATTGTTTGGAACAATTAATTATGAAAAACATTTAAGCTAATTTAATATTTAATCGGGTTTTTGTTTTCATTTATAATAATCAGGATTGATTATTATAAATGAAAACAAAAACCCGATTAAATATTAAAGGATTGAATTTAATGTTGTTTTAACTAATAACCTTTATGTTAAAGTTTAACAAATACTGTGGCAATTTTGAGTCATTTTTCATTTTTCTACGGCTGTTCTTAAAATCAACCATGGGTGGAAATTTATCTGTTCAAATATATAAGCAAGTGCAATTATATTTTCTCTAAGATAACTCTTATTATTTAAAAGTATCGTGACCCTCAACTCTAGACAAAAAAACATGAAAAAATAACTGATGTGTTGCCATTAATCAAAAGAAAAATATGTAAAAGTGCCAACTTTTATGAGACAGAAGCAGCATTTTTTTTTTTTTTCTTTTAAGGTTAGAATTAAAGATGCAAAATTATGTATGGTTTCCTGTTATCAGCTTCAAGGCTTTTGTTATTTGCTATTTTAAAAATGTACTAGTATATCAATGTTGTTATTAATTTATTCTTTCTAATATGAAAATATATTTTACTTTTGTAAAACTTTCCCAAAGACAATAAAAGCTGAGTATTTTCTTTAGCTTTGAGAAGCCTTATTATTAATAAACCCAATATTGTACACCATTTGTATCTGCTTTTACTTGGTAGATGAGTGTGTATTGGAAGCATGCTGGGCTCATAACCCAAAGGCCCGTAGACTGGAGCACTATGCTCTTCTACCAAGCATAAGAGCGAATACAAAATCCAAAAGAAGAGAATAACAACAGCAATTTCTTGTTCTATGTGACAAGGGCTTCACCAGGCACATGATATAAAAATTGACAGAGCTTAAATATAGATTCAGGATTGAACCACTTTGACTTGGGAGGGGGATGCCAAACTTCCTGCTATTGCTTTAAATGCAATTAGCTTCTATGTAGATTTAACACACCTGATGAGGGTTGGAGAATGGATTACCTGAAACATTAAAAACAGTAAAATGGTTCAGTTATGCAGGCAATATTGAGTATAGGTAAATGGAAAGAGAATTCTAAGTGAGAAATGTTTCTTGCATTTATGTAAATAACAATTGTTGGCTCAAGTGTTTCAAATGTGTTTTTCTTTTTCTTTTTATAGTTGAAGAGAAGATTCAGGATCAACTTGAGGCAGCAAATGTGAAGACTGTTGTTGAGGATGTTGTGAGTAGCCATTTCTATGGTTACAGATTAAATCTGGGACAAGGTCATAAATATCAGGTCCCTTGTGAGACTCACTATTATAGTAATAAACTAATTTGCTAACCATTTCTCTGCAGTTTTTCACCCATCGTTTCTATTGTACTACTTCCTATCTTAATATGATAGATGTTGAAACAGGCTTCATCAATTCTTTTTCTAATGTCCTTAACACTCCAATTGATAATTTTAATGGAACATTTTAAGATTGAAGTAAGAATCTTCTTTATGATGGTTTATATCAGGCTTTAAAATCAAATATTTGAGTATCTAAAAGAAATATTGAAATAAATACTACTTTTAATGCATATAGTGTGTGTGTTTGGTTTATTTTGTTTAATCAACCTGGATGGGTTTAGGATATATTCGTATGAATAGAGTATGTATTCCTTGGTTTAGATTGGTTTGGTTTATTTTGTTTTACAGCATATCAACCTCAATGGGTTATTTAATGCTGACAAAAATTTTTATCGCTGGTAATATTTTGTTTTGTCAAAAATCTGTTTCTGGTAATATATTTCCTTCAAAATTGTATTGCTGGTAATAATTTTTTCAAAAAAGTATTGCTGGTAATAGTTGACTATTGGTTCCATGCTCCTCAAAACCTCCTGATCAGAGGCCTTGCTTCTGGACGTAGTTTAACATCTTACCCAGGATGTGTGTGTGTGTGTGTATAATTTCATTGAACACTATATCACCCTAAACATATCAAACTACTGTGCTTTAATCAAATGCATTCTAACTATAAACAAGATGAAAAAGTCCTAAAAAAAATCTCATAAGTTCTAATATATTCCCTACTGATCCCAGTAAAAAAGTAAAACTAAAATATATTCGACTAAATTTAACATGATCAACTTCATAACAAAAATAAATTCATATGCAATAACTCTTCTCCAACTAGTGTTTTAGGAAAGACCAACATCATATATCAGTTTTAATGTCCTATATGAGATTGCTTTTCTGACAAAAAAGTAATTACATATGTTGGTTTGACGGTCATAACATTATCAAGATGTCTGACACTTCATTTGTTAGATGCAAGTTCTATTGCCCAGCATCTAAAAACACATTCCTGTCCATCTTCACAATACAGGAAAATACTTGTTGATGACACTAATATACTACATCATGAAAATAACAAGAAAAACTTCAAAATCTCAAGGCTCTCTATATCAAAATGAAACAACCAACACTCAACAAAATTTATTATGTGTATAGTAGTAGCATATTGAAGAGCATATGACAAACATTTAATGCCATTTTGCATTTCTACTAATTTCAGGCCAGCTCCCTTATATTGAAATGCAAAAAGTTCCATAGCTACAACAGATACATTTTAAAATAATTACGGAGTATGTTCTTAAAAATCCCCATCACAACAGAATGCAGATTTTATCACAGTTACAATAAGACTTTGTAATTTACTCTTGAAGATGATCTTGGAAAAGATTGAAAGTAATTCGGTTTGAAAAAACTACACCATCTTCCTTAATGGATTAACGTCAAGAAACTGATTAGAGAACTGGAAAGGATCATTATAAAAAATAAATAGACATAATATGAAATGTGTCTGAATGAGGATCTGCTTTCATAAATATAATTTGTTTAATCATTTTTGTTCCTTTTCAACCAGAAATATTTAGTTTGTTAGAGCAGGAAAATGGCAAGGACTAAACAGGGTAGCAGAGTAGTGGTAAAGTCAATGGGCAATTAATAAAAAATACAGAACTGTTTCTTTATTTAATTTATAACTTCTACCTGTCCTATCACAGACTACATCAACAGCTTGTGATAAATAAAATACATTTTCAGTAAAATATTCAGTCAAGTTTCTAATGACTCATATTTTCTTTGTATCATTCTATGATACTATGATATCTCCAAATTATTTTTTTTTTTTTTTTTTTTTTTTGTTTTGTCTTGATTATTTGGAATCATTACGAATTAAAGAAGGTGTAATACTTTAAAAAATTGTCTTGAGTGTGGCTATAAACTACATCTAACAGCATGGTGTCTGGTTGGGAGATTGGAAGTTTTGAACAGCATGGAGTCACCTTAATTGCTGTTGTTTCCAGTTCCACCCTGACCTGAGGTTGTAGCGCTTGTTAGGGTTCCAGCTATGTGCAAATAATTAATCCCCCAAACTGGGATCAAACACTATGAAAGCATAAAAATACATTTTAAATACATATCAGCAATACATTTTTGTATTTTAAAAAAAAAAAAAAAATTACCAGCAATACATTATAAATTTTTATAATGAAAATTACCAATCCTCCCAAGAAAATTAAATTTCGGCATTAAATGACTCATAAGCAGCTGATATGCCACTAAACAAGCAAACAATACTTTAAAAATGATTTGGATATTATTAAACTTTGTAAACTGCATTTGATATTAGCCAAACCTCAATCCCAGGAATAAAAAATAAAAAAAATTCTTAGCTAAATCTTAATTTGCTTTCACTCAATATCTAAAGTCAGAAAATAGAATGTTGGGAATAGAAGTGATTTCAGTAGTTGCCATCTGCTTCTATACAGGTTTGGATGATTTTTGATTGTATAATTTTAAAAATTGTTTAGTACCACCCCCCACCCCTCCCCAAATTGCTTACTAATCCTCCTTTTCATTAATTTCTGTAGGATTTAATTAATTTAGCTCCCCGTAAACCCGACTGGGATCTGAAACGAGATGTAGCCAAAAGATTTGAAAAACTTGAACGGCGAACACAGCGAGCTATTGCCCAGTTGATACGTAAGTACATTTACAAGTTTTCTTATTTAACTTAACATGTTTAAATAACTGTTATATTGACCTTCTGATTGAATATGACCAAATTTTGGTTTAATAGGGCATTGGTTTGTTTAGCACTCTATATTATTAATATTACTTCTTCTTCCGCTGCACTATTTTTCAATGGCTCTCAATTGCAGTATCCTTAGTGTTAATTTTTTCATTCAAAATTGTTTTCTGTTGCCAACAACACAACTATGAAATTTAAAGAAATTCAAATTTGGGGATCAGTCATCTTCAGTGCCAGGATAGACTTTTTGCACAGAAATTGAAGTCACATACAGAGTGATAAAGGTTAAAAAGTTAAAACAAATTAGATCTATTTGTGATAATTTTTGTTTGGGCATTATGTTCATTTTTTAATTAATCAGTATCACCCCAAGCAAAGCTGTACAGCCACTAGTACACAAGGGGTTACAGGTGTGGAGGAATTAGGAATAGGAACATTCATAAGGAGGAGAAAGAAAAGAGCTATCAGGAGGACAGTAGATAGCAATTGACATTGCACTTAAAGTTTTGCAGATTAAAGTTAGTTGGAAACGATGGAGTCGAGAGGGAGTTCTACAAGCAAGAAGTGTGAGATAAGAAACTGTTAGCATCAAAGTTACAGCTACATCTAGCCAGCTCAACTGTAAATTGATTGTTGACCAGCCCCCACCTGCAAAAAAAATTATTATTCTTGCAATACAAGCAATATATTTTGGCTATGAATAATCCACAATGTCATAAAAACAAATTGTGTAGACCACTAATATGAAGAAAGCTAAATGATTTGTTGCTTAATCAATATCAGTCAGGCAATATCTGGTAGGTACAATTATTTGTCACTTAATGCAAACTTTCAAATCTCCTAAAAATGATTAGCAGCCACAGGGAAAAAAATATTAATAAAGAAACCAATTTTGTTTCTTCCTTTTATTCCATCATTGATTTTTTTTTTTTTTTTTTAATTTCTAATAGCAACTCTGGACCTCTTTGCTCTCTGTGGAATTAATCTGAATTCTTCAACCTCTTTCACTGAATTCTCTGTTCCTGGCTATCTTTCTCTCTTTCAAATGGACTCTAAGTGTCCACATGCATGGCGTTGGTGTCTATGTTCAGGAACATCTTTCACTAGCAAGGGAGCTCTATCTTGTTTCCAAACGATTCTTAATGTGTCTGATTTTCACTCTTTATCATTCCCCATCTTCTCGTGACTGTTGCATGCTAGATAGTATTTCTGATAGTATAGATAAGGCCCTCTCTCTACATACATTTGCAAATATTTTTGTATTCAGCGACTTCAATTCCCGCCATATCAGGTGGATTAAACACTCTGTCAATGACCTCACTGCCATCCGGTCCCATTACTCAATCTTCCCTACAGCTTTCTCCAGTAATTCTGACGGACATGCTTCTTGTCAATTTAGGCAACCCCAATCTCTTATCTAAGATAAGCACAATCAGTAAGCATCATTTATATTAGCCATATTTTTGTTTTTAATTTCCACTACACAGCAACTAGATGTAATAATCTTAAGCCAAATTTCTCAGTTGATGCATTCTCATTATTATTATTGTCTATTGTTTAATATTTCTTTTGTCTTATTTTGTTGTAATTCTCAAGTTGTCTTTACATATATTCCATAACTGTTACATATGAATTCATCTATTCTCTAGGTATGCGTTAAATAACTGGGTAGGTGGAACTCTCTATTGGGTGACAACCATTTTAAGAGACAAAAAACTGAATAGAACTGTGGAGAAAGCAAAGAAAAACTATCAATCCTAAGAATGCATGAAAATTTTGTTTTGCTAAAAACAAAAAAAAATAAAATTTTAAAATTCAAGATTTAGATAAAGTTTTATTAGGATTTTATTAGTGAGTTTCTGAAATGTTAATTTTCCAGGTGAAAAGAAAATCATTTTATTTTAAAATATTTTTGTCATAAAGTATGAATAATCGTAAAACCTTTTCTATTTCAGGTGACAGATTAAAAGGCAGTAGTGAAAATCTTTTGGATGCTGTTAATGCCAGTGATGCTTTAGCACAAGCTGATGAAGAAGTTGAGGAAAATGACTGACTAGTGTGAAAAGAACAACAAAAAAAAAAAATCTGAAATTTGAAAGTCTTTTCTGCTGCCTTCTGCCATCCTAATCAAAGACCCCCAACAAACATGGTTAAAAAACCTTTTTGAAAAAAGTGTTGTCTCGATTGAACATTTGGCTTGTAATTTTTTCTCAGATGCAGTAAGGATTATGCGTGATTTGTTTCATTTTTATTTAGACCAATGTCCTCATCTTTGTTTTCTTGATCCAACATTTCAGGTGTTTGTTGATTCCACTAACTTTCAGGGAATTTTGAATTTAACCCTTTATTTAATCTACTGTGAGAGCTTTTTCTCATTCCACTGTCATGTTATTATTTAGCCCTACTCAGCTATTGATCATCCAGTTTCCACTGATTCTAAGTTTGTACTACCCTGCCCTGAGGTTGAACTTACAGTTACTGTCACCAAATCCATGAACCAACACTTTAATCTACTATTGTTTCATTTTTTGTCATACAACGTTGGGCCCGGTCAGTGACTCATGAGAGATGGGTGACTACTTGGAAATACCAGCTACTGTAAGCTTGGATGTGTGGGTGGGGTAATGAATAACAGCTTGGACTTGGTGTACTGTATTTTCGAGCTTAGAAGATGCACTTTTTTCCTAAAAATACGTGTGCATCTTCCAAAACAAATGTAAATGCAATGCCCAGGTTCAAGTAAGCTCGGGCAGTTACCTAATTGACTTGACTGATAGGGATGTGGGTTTGTATGTTGAGTTATTACACTATGTTAGCAATCCAGAATTAGATAGCTAACATTGTAATGTAATGACACCATATAAAAGCTGATGATGTAACCTCAGTACTTGGGTGTTACAAGTATTTCCAAGACTATAAACCTTCCTGGAACTGAGTCTCAAGCTTAAACATGCTCTGTTTACTAACAGTGGCAGATGCTTTCCTGCTCTTGACTAGTATGTCATTGCCATACAAACAAAATCAGATGAGTGATTCATATAGACAATACGTAGTACCAGCATGTGACAGACGCATGGTGAATGTGCTGTTGTATGAGAATGAATTCCCCCCCCCCTTAGAAATTTCTTTTCAATATTAGGGTGCATCAAATCAGAAAATACAGTAATTGGAATGCCAAGTTGCCAATAAAGATAGTTGTTATATTCACTTATGCACAAATACCCTTCCTCCTCTAGCTATGTGTTAATTAGTAGGGCAGTAAATCACTATTATCTCCCCAAAATTCTTACAGTATAAAAATATTTTCTGGCTTTAAATAACCTGTAAATGGTTGATAAGCTGTATAAAAAAAAAAAAAAAAAAAACCTCGTTAATCAGATGTGGTTTCATTATTGCTCATAATATGATGGGATTTATTAAATATGTCAATATTTTCATTCACTTGAATGATTACATATATAGTGACACATGAAATGCTAAAAGATGCAGAGTAAGCACATAGCAAAATGCCAATAGCATATTTAATGAGCAACAGGGGTATATATGATTATTTTTGCCTTAAACCTAGCCTCTTAGAATGCTTAAATTTGATGTCTAAATTGTTTCCAATTCTATAGGTTTTCTACGTAAATCTGTGTGCAGGTAGCATTACATTTGTCAATGTCGAAAGTAGAATCAAGGAAAGAGTTCAAATTCCAGCCTAGTCTGTTGCATTCACTTTCACACTGATGCTCTTTAGAAAATCATCAGCAGTTCTCTTCTTGGCTTTGGGTTAAATAGCAGGGTAGACTGCACTCTCCAGCCTTGAATAACTGATTTAAGAGAAGGAAAACTTTGGATTCAAAACAGTGAAAGCCACAGGAAACCATTCTATTATCTTTCCCAGAAAGGCCTAGCAATTCCCAGATAATGAAGTAATGCAATCTATTGAGGGCCATAAGCAATTATATCTTAAAGAGACACAACATAAAAGCAAGCATGAATCAGATTAAGGTATGCTTCAAAGAAGTAGAAAATGTCATGTAATTATTAACTGATCCAGTCTCAGCAAGCTGTGATGGTCATTCACTGGCCTATGAATTAACCCTTGTGATAATATCAAATGCATTGAATCTGATAAATCTACTTCAGAATTTAGTACAAGGACTGATCCTTAGTCATGTTAGCACTTAAAAATGATTGAATGACTAAACATTAAATTTTGCAATTTTTATACAAGGGGCTGCCAAAGATTTCTTAACACACTTTCTGACATTTGACCAAACATCAAATTTTTATTTTTCTATTCTCTTTATATTATTTATTTATTTACCTTTTTTTTTTCTGAAATCTGACCAAACAACAGATTATTTTTATTTTTTATTTAAGGCTTCTTGGTCTGATTAGGAACACTTTAGCATATCCTTGTACATAAAATAGACTCTGTTCTGTTTGTCAGTAATGTTTGCTTTAATTCCTTTTAATTTCCAGCACATATATACAGAAATGCAGATACAGACTTTATATAAAAACTGCTTAATTTAATGATTAGTCATAGAACTATTTTTAAGCTGGTGTGACAAGGCTTTGGCTTATATGAAGGAGTAATATTGTTTCCATTTACGAATGTTCATCTCAACCAGACTGAAATGCATTAGCTGTTTGGAAGAAGAAAATATAATGTATAGACACCCCTTCTTTTTTTTTTTTTTTTTTTTTTTTTTAACAGTATGTATTACGTCTATGAGCCTGTGCACTCAAGAAAAAACTTAAGAAATGTTGCTCTCTACCAGAGTTTGAACTTGTGTCCTCCTTTGTGGGAGAAACCGCTGTCTGATTCAGCATGCTTTACACCACAGAGAGTGTAACAGCCTAACAAGATCCTATTTACTCTTTTAAGGAATGTACATCCTTTTGTTCAGATTTTCTTAATTGTCCATATCTGCTTAATTTCAAATCTAAGACAAACTAATTTTTAAAGAATTTGTGGATTTTATTCTAATCCAACATTTTTATTATTAAAAAATTGGTGAAATAAAAAAGAAATCTATTAATTTTTTTTTATTTATTTATTTATATATATATATATATATATATATATATATATATATATATATATATATATATATATATATATAATCATGGTACTGAAAAATACAAGACTTCTCCAGGGAGCTCATGCAGGATATCATACAATTCTGCCAGGAAACCATAATACCAACAACAGCAGAAATTAACCTGCTTGATGAGCAAAAAAAAAACCAGACATGGAGGAATATGCTAACATAAAGAATGTTATAAAAGCTCACAAAAACCAAACAGTGAGGGAATTACAAAAGCTGAAAAACAAAGAAAATTGAAATGGAATATTTCCTCCAAGCAAAACAAAAGAAAAATCAAACCTAACACAGAAAAAAATTTAACAGCCCTACCACAAAAGAAAACAACAACACCACCACCCCACAACATGACAAATGCCAACCCAAAACAAGTCACGCACATACACCAACATATGGCTATCAGCACTACAACCAATAACACCCCCACCATCAATGACAGTGAGAACCTCAAAATGAGCACACACACACACACACACACACACACACACACACACACAAAACAAACCACAAACTTATGCAGACTTTCTTAAGGTGACATACAGAAATATACAAACCAATATACAGCAGCCCTCAGACAAAACACATATCCCTAATAAACATCCCAGACTACCCAGATTAGCCCGTTAGACATCCGTCAGAGAACACAACCTTTCAAAAAATGGGATAAGCCCCCAATCAAGACAGTTGGTAGTGGGTATAACATCCCTAATAGAAAACATGATGCAAGCTTTTACAAAAGAACTTTATCATGCTTGCAAATACAAACATGACCCATACAGGTGAGTTATAAATTTAAGTACTAGTAAATTCTCACTTGATGCATTTAAATTACTGAACAAAGGACTAAGCTTTTGCCCTAGCCCTCCATGTCCGGACATATTTAACAGTAAACTAAACAGCACAGACAGAATTAATATATAACCCCCATAGACCCCCCCCCCCCCCCAATTCCTCTCTCTCACATTAAAATCTCTGCGTAGTTGAATATAAACCTCAGTGGGTCATTTAATGCTGATACTGTTTTGGAATGTATTTTAGCATAGTTTGATAGAAAACACACACACAAATACATGCAGCAGCATTCAGCCACTCATATTTTTGAGTACATTCCAACTACTTTTATAAAATCTTTTATATCCTAGATGGTGTTATTTTCACCAAGAGTTTCTTTAAATTACTTGTTTGTTAATATTGTTTCCTCATCAATTCATATTTGTACACTCGAGCAGTATATGTTTAACTGTGAATCTTTTTGGGCGTGTAGTGCATATTGGGGATTCTGTGCCCTCCAGTCAATGATGGTGGGTGATGTAGGTGTGGCCTATGTGAAGATGGGTCAACACAACTTGTTCTCTTCTATTGTATTTTATGTCCCATTCTTCAATGGTAGGTTTTGTAGTTTGTTATTAGTATATTTATCCCAATGATTTTTCCACTTTTTAAAGATAATTCTATTCATTACAGCTTTATAATTAATATACAGTATTTTTGTTTTTGCTATTGTATCTTTCATAGGTTTCTTTGCTTTCGAGTCTGTCCAGTCATTTCCCAGTATACCAAGGTGGTTTGGGATCCAACAAAAGATTTTTTTCTTTTTTATATATATATATATATATATATATATATATATGTATGTATGTATGTATGTATGTATGTATGTATGTATATATGTGTATATATATATATATATATATATATATATATATATATATATATATATATATATATATGTGTGTGACATACTCTCTTGTGTGGTTAAAGGGTCAGTAACATTCATATTTTTTAATAATGAATTTATTGTGGTGGTTTTGGTTATGCCAAATTAACAGCAATTATTTTCACACTATATATGGAAGCTGTGTTTGTAATTCTTTTCTGAAAGCATATGATTGCTGGGCAGTATTTATTTATAAGCAGCAGCAGCATTTCAGAATAATTGACTCTTGATCCTCTGATATTCCATTGGATTATATTTTGTTCATTTAAATTTAATTTTGATTTGTGAGATTTTTTTGAGGTTTGCTTGTTTGTAGAGTTGTATTTTCAATCTCCATTCTCCCAAATTTGTTTGTGCTTATCGAAGTGGGTTGTGTAATTTTTTTAATAGTGTTTTCTCTTTTTAATAGCAATATCTTTTATTTTCAATTATGTCTTTGTTAATATCCAGAAGTTGGATCGGTGATCTTTGTCACTTTTCATTTGTGGATTCAGCCATCTTAGAATTTTCTATGGGCATTTCTACATTGGTATCATTATTTAATTTTGTTTTCGTACAAGACTTCAGTTTGTCTTATTTCTGTTGAATACATTCTTTTAAGATTTTCTTGGAATGTTGGCCATTCATTTGTATTCAAATTCATTAAGTTTTTTATACTTATCTATTGGAGTGATGTCCTGGGGTTTTTGATTTGCCTTTTGTACTATATTAGCATAGGTTTTTGTTCCCATATAGCTTTCAACAATTTTTCTGGCTTCTAGGAAAGGTATATTTTTTGTGTGCTTTACATACATTATTTCCTTTTCTCTCTTGTAGATATCACAGGTCCTTGAAAAGGCAGTGTTCCTCGTGGCAGTTAGCGCATTTCACATTAATGCATTCATTCTCTGTGTGATTTGGATCACGTTCACCACACTTCCCATACACTTAGCGTCCTCTGCAAATGTCTTTGTGATGTCCAAATTTTTGACATTTGAAGCACCACGGGGAAGCTGGTATAAATTGCTCTACCCTTTCTATAGTATAGACAATCCTGATTTCTTTTGGTATTACGGGTTTTTCAAACGTTAGTATATAAACCCCTGGTCAAAATTTTAAGACCAGATACAAAAGGGTTAAAAAAAGACATAAAATACTGTTACTTTAATCAAAATATATTTGCGAAACACTTACATTTAATTAGAAAATGTAGTTTATCAACAAACAAGTGAAAATTTTAAGCTTTGAATTAATTTAAACAAACATTGAAAAAAGGATTTTTTTTTTTTTTTTTTTTTTTTTGGTTGATCATAAATATAAGACCATGTAAATAAAAAAATAGCAAATACAGAAGAAATAAGTCACAACAACAATTTCATTCTCAGTATGTCCTTCATTTTTGAGAATTACTTTGAAAATTCGCTTTGGCATCCTCATTATTAATTTCTGCATGAGGAGTGCTTGGGATGCACATCCAGGATGCATTAACTGCAGCATGAGCATCCACAGTTTCAAATTGCAATCTATGTCTATAAACATCCTTTGCCATCCATTCTCAATTGGGTTTCGATCTGGAGAGCATTGTGGATTGCAGCCTTGTCCTGCTGGAAAATCCAGTTTTCTCCACATAGATGAGGGTCTTCAATAATTAGCGATGACTTTCTTAACATGTCAATATAACTAGCAGCTGTCTATCCAACTGCCCGTCAGACCAAGAAAGGGCCAAAATGGTATGTTGCAAGCCATTGACCACTCTGTCGCCGGATCAATGACTGCTCAGCTAGCTATCAAGATTCCATCTTAGTGCATTACAGGTTGGTACCCATGGGCAACAGGTGGTCCCATGGGTTGTGGGGATCTTGTTAGTTCAGTACTGTTGTTAACTGGTATTTTCTGACGTTTTACTATTTCTCCATTCACATTTGGGTGTATGGATAAATTTGGCATTAATGGGATAAGCCTGTTGTCCAAAGAGCATCTATATGTCAAGGATCTTGGATTGTCCTCTGTATATCTGATAATAATGTCAATAATTTGTAGTAATTAATTTTTGATCTTCCAATTGTTTTGAAGAGACTGATTTTTTTTATTGTTTTCATCATACACTTTCAGACACTTCCTGCCTGTGGGGAATAAAGAGGCAATGTTATGTGTTGTACTTGCAAAAGTGCCAGCAAACAATTATATATGTGAATATTGATAATTTTTTTTTCCAGTGTGGCGTTAAATGATTTAGCATTGGTCAAGTTCAGATTTGCATGTTTGGACTGGATAGCAATCTGACTTGACCTCAATAAAGTGGACTATTAATTCCTTATCTAGGATTTCCACCAGATCCACTAGTATCTGTTCAGAGACTGTTGGGCATAGCTGCTATCAAAAACTTGAGCCAGGAACAACACTTACTCACATTAACTAGGTACACAAAAAAAGGTGGGGTCTGTCCTAACCAGGGGAGGGCACCACAGGAAACCACTCCGATGTAACTTAGGTGGACCTAAAAAAAAAAAAATTCAAGGCTAGCCCCGTTCACATGAACCAGGCTCGCCTCAGTCACCCACCATTTGCTGAAATTTGTCAAAACCAATTGCTTTCTATCAGTTCTAATCTTCAGCTTGAGCTGATGCTCAAAAAATCAGATTAGATCCTGATGAAAATAATGGTCAGCTTGCAAAACTTACTCCAATTGCGTTGTAACAATCCCACTCAGGCCATGGCCAGCAGCAATAGAAACACCATCCGTTTCACCCCAGAATACGGGGGTGACATACTGTCACATGTGTAAGCACGATCAATGAGCACAAGCTTTTCAGGAGTGATACGAGCTGTCAACTTGCTGACATGGTCCCATAGGGGGCGGATCTGAGGACAACGGTAGAAGGCATGCAAAGCTGTTTCCTCTAAGCCATGGTCACATCATTGGCACTCTGGCAAATCCGCCAAGCCCCATATGAAGACCTTGACGTTGAGAGATAGCCTATTCCAAGCCAGTCACCAGGTAAGTGAAAACTCAGAGTTGCTGAGATAATCCAGCCACTGGTACCCAAGACCAAAACCAGTGCCACTCATCTGCCAACAAACCAAGCTGGCCATGTAGTGGATCCTTCACAACCCTCTCCACTACTTCACAATAGAAGACTACTAGGCTGAGAAGAGTCACTGGACTGAGGAACAACCCTCAAGGCTGATTGATGTTCGAGGAGATTGATTGATCCCACAGCCTACAATGGTGCTTAACCTGCAAGATGGGAGGACTGATATTAAGGCAAGGGAAGGTATCGCTCAGAGTCCCTGCCTAAATCGAGTTCCTTGTCAATGCACGGCGTAAGAAAGCCAGCCTCTAGGTGAGTTTATAACTCTCCAACTGTGGCATTCCTAGCACCCCTGACATAGATGTTGGACACACTTCTTTGTTGACATGATGCTTGAAGACGAGGGATAGCAAGCACTTGCTCACCTTACGCTTTTTACAGATAGGATGACATAAGTGGCACACACCTCTGCCCTGCTCTTCAAGGACACCTCCTTTGGTGCAAAGTCTCAACCGTCATACCAACCTTTGCCTGTACATCTGAAACAAGAAAAGGAACAACTGTCAACCTATTCACATCCTTCTTCCTCAGCCTGTTTTCAGTCTAGGCCATTATTATTTTTTTTTATTTTATTTTGGATTTGCACTGCTGGTGAATCCAAATTTTCAGCTATGGTGGCCCAAAACCACCACAGCCAAAAATAAAATTTAGCTCACAAAAAGTGGACAAATGAAAATAAGTACACACAAAAGAAAACTGAGAAATGCAAAAGTTTAACAAAAATAAAAACCATAAACTTAACAGTTCATAAAAGAAAAAATCTGAAATTCACATCAGGCAAACTTAGACTGGACTAGGTATGAAGAAAATCAATGCGTAATGAACAAGTCAATGAGCTAAAGGTTTTGCAAGATTTATTGTATAAAATATACGATTGTGGCACAAGGCTAAAAAGAGGGAATTAGGTTGAGGCTGGTCGTCACTTATTGTCTTATACCTAGCTAATCAGATTCACAACCCATTCACCAAAAGAACTTGTCTGTCATCATTCATTCCTCCATATACTGAGGTCATCTGTCCATCAAGGACAATTTCACTGACATCCATGGAATAGGTTAGTTTAATTACTCTGTATAAGGAGGGATGGAGTAACACGGACCTTCCCTACACAAAATTTTAGTAATTTTTTTTTTTTAGGTTAGGCAAACAAAACTAATATCTGGATATCCGAGAACATGTCCTTTGCTTCAAAGAAGTGGTTCCATACCTTTAGGTACCCCCCTCCTATGTCTCTTATACAGGCAATGACACCTGCTGCTTTTAGGAAGGTGTAGGGGTCTTCAACCCATTTTCCTTCTACAGTGGTCAGTTTAAACAAAGGCCCTAATAGGGATTTTTTTCTAGTTGGAAAGGTCCTTCTCTAGTTCCTTTCTGTCCACTTTACAGATGTAATCTGGGCCGGAGAAGCAGGGATGGATAGGAATCTGGTTTTATCCATGCAAGGCAGGAGGCATTTTGATTTTGGTTGTTGCTGCTTTTGTAGCTTTTTTTTTTTTCTAAGAAAAAATGTGCCACCAAACAAAATTAAACAAAACTTAGCTATACTAAAAAACAAGTTACACAAAAACACTAACAAGAAAAAATTAAAGTCTTGCTTACAAAACTTAACAAAAAGCAAAAATAAAAGTGAGATGGGTAAAAATTTAAAGTGAATAAAGTAGAAAAAACAAAAAATTAAAATCTTGCTTACAAAACTTAAAAAGCCAAAAACTAAAGTGAGTGGGGAGGGTAAAAATTACAACTTGTGTACAAAATTAAAATAAGTCAAGTACAAAAAAATGGTATGCAGCTTGGAGTGGGGAATAAAACAAATTGTAACAGAAAATGGAAGGGGCAAAAAGTTTAAACAAGTAACAAAAAATTAAAAAACACACTTAGCATCAATTCTCAAATATCCACACGTAAAAAATCCACAAGAACAAAAATTGGACGGGATGTTCTTAGCTCAAGCTAGAGGTTTTGCAAGATTTATTGTATAAAATATACAATTGTAGCACAAGGACGAAAAGGGGGAATTTAGTTGAGGCTGGTCATATTTACTATCCTACACCTAGCTAATCAAATTCATGACCCATTCACTTGTTACAATTTGCACATTCATCAAAAGAACTTGTTCATCATTATTCAATCCTCCATATTACCATAATACCTCATACACTCAGGGGACCTACAAAATCCACCCCATGACATAAAAATTTTATGATTATAAAATTCTATACATCAAAATTTGTAGATATATAATGAGTGTGTGGGGGGGGGGGGCTAAAATATCAAAATGAAAATAACTGATGTTGCCCCCCCCTTAAAAGATTTAAGTGAGGCCGCTGTATTCTGCCAAATCAAGAAGCTCTCTTGCTAAAAGAGAAGGAAAGGATAAAAATAAATACAGTCATGAGGAGAGAAGAAATTCAAGGCTAACCCTGTTGATGTGAACCAAGCTCTACTCAGCCACCCAACTTTTGCTGAAAATCTGTCGAAACCAACTGTTTTCTATTAGTTCGAATCTTTATCTTGAACTGATGCTCAAAAAATTGGATTAGGTCCTGATGAGAAAGACTGCTGCCCTGCAGGACTTTCTCCTGTCATATCGTCTAAATCACCCTATTCGTTTCACCCCAGAATACAGGGATGACACATTGTCACACCCGTACACACGATCAATGTGCACAAGCTTTTCAGGAGCAATACTAGCTGTCAACTTGCCAAGGTTGAAACTTCAAGTTTCAACTCGAATGATCCTATGATGGTGCTCAACCTGTGAGATGGGAGGACTGATAGTAAGGAAAGGGAAGGCATCCCTTACAAAATCCACCAGAATTGAGTCCCTCTGTCAAGTCGTGGCGTGGGAAAGCCAGCCTTGAGGCAAGCTTGTGACTCACCACATTTTGAATTTCAAACCAAACTCTTTATTTTGTCCACTTGGGTAGATTGTGGACAAAATAAAGAGTTTGGTTTGAAATTCCAATCACTTGAAGAAGACCGGAGTGTACAACTGCCGAAACATTTTTAGTATAGCAATGAAGATGAGGATAACAGTCTGATAATGTAAATAATCATTATATCTCATCTCGGAGATATAGACATCTGATGACATGTGTATTCTTTTTATAACACCTTCTTTTTCTTGCTGAAAGAATCCTTCATTATAATCTTTTATGCAGATTTTTATGTTCAAGACACTACATTTGTTATTTGAAGTACAGCTATGACTACTTTATAATTAGAGATGGAACAGAATTAATCTTGTCCTCATACCATGGCAGTTCCACATATTCATTGTTTTTGAATTTCTTTATTTTTTTTCTGTCATCTATTTTCACAGTAGCTGAGTTTCTACCTCTAACATATGCTCTACAATTCTTTCTACTAGAGACATCAATGGTATCAGGTATATTATCAGGGTAGGTGTCTTTTGGATTTAAGACAAAATTTTCACTCAGGACATTTGGCTAACTCTTTTAGGATAGTATAATTGTTTTGACTAAGTGTAGCCTTAAAATTTACTCATCTTATCTGATGATCATATAGAAAATGATTAATCTCTCTAAATAGTGCTATACCACTTGGTAATTCCTATGCTAAGCTCCTCATACAGTTTGGTAGAATGCATGAATTGAAATATGTCAACATCTATTAATCCTAAGATATTGACTCTGCCATGTTTATTTCTTAAAAAAAGAATAATCTTTTGTCCAAACTGATTAGATTTTTCTCAGTTGAATCTAATTCCTCAATTTTTAAGATAATATCAAATTTGCTACAATACAGGCAAAGGAATTACCTCCCCTTATCTGTCTCAATATCCAGTTCAATCTGATTAAATCACCTGTTAGCTTGTCCTAAGTACATTTTAACTTGAAAATCCACTTTCCTTAACACCCTGTTGGGGAATTTAGCCATTTAATTATTTTGTTTGAAAAGTATGAACATTGACTATCAGTGTCTAATAAGCAATTGACCACCTTCTTTTTCCTACCCCACTGGATGGGTAATTTTACTATAGGTAATCAGAATTTATTCTCTTCACGGGTGTTAGTACACGTATGTATACAGAGATATACATTTAATTTTTTGCATAATGCTGATATATGTTCCTTAGAAGAACAATTCTTGCTAGCATTTGTTTCTTCTTTAAATTCATTATCAGGGACAACAGTTTTACTAAGGTAACATTTTTTAAATTGTTCTTTTAGCATTCCAAAGGAATGTAATACTGATGGTGGCAGTAGAAACAATTTGTTTTGATTCAATAGTAATATTTTGTCTGATAAGTTCTGAATAAATATAATAATATATCACTCACAGATGATATCTGATTGTTTTGGATAGTTTACCCAAGTAATGTAATTGAAGTAACTGAAATGATACTTTCACTATTATTTAGTGTGATATTGTTATATTAAGTGTTTGGTAGTGAGAGAAAGGAATAACGAGGATTAGAGTGAAATAGCATTTATTGTTGGTAGAGAGTACAGGTATGGTGATCTGGTGTAAGCGTAGTGTCAGGTGTTGAACTATTTCTTGTGCCAGTGTGGCCAAGGTTACAGGATACGGTCAGTGCACGTTTGATTGATCATGGTCACAGTGGTTGGTCGCCTTGTCGGTTGGTAACCTGTTGTGTTGAACTTGGATGACGTTGGATTGGCACGGCCTTGGTAGCCCTGTTCCATGCAAGTTGCAGAGTCAACTGGGAAGGGAATGCCTTGAAAATGAGTTGAAGAAGGCTGAGGTGACAGCAGGTGTTGGTAGGCCTGTTCTGTGGAATGAAGGTCTCTGGTGTTAACTGTGAAGGGAATACCTTGTAAACAAGTCTGGGTAGATCTGTTCTATGGAGCAGATGTCACTGGAGTCGGCTGAAGGAAATGCCTTGTAAACAAGTCAAGATAGGCTGGGGTGATAGCAGAGGTTGGTATCAATGAAGGCTTGTGGCTGGGACAGATTGAGGTTGAGATATTTTAAGTTGAGGCTGGATAGTTCCACTGGGTGGTGTTGAGGATGAGAGGTTTCAAGTCAAAACTGGATAGCTGAGGTGGTTGGTCAAGCCAGGTAATGGTTGTTGAGATGTGCAGTCATGTTGAGTGGTGGCAGTGGCTGTAGTAGTGCACTGTGTGACGGCCAGTCTGCAACTCTGTTGTTCATGCGGTGATAACAGCAGTGTCCTGTGTGACAGCCAACATCCATGCTGGGCTGCATCTGCATTCTCAGAGCCAGCTTTTAAGTGGGTCCATCCTGGGCGGTGGAAACATTTGTGATTCTCAGAGCTCACTCAGTAGACCAGAATATGTCCTTAATTGGGGTGACATTAAGTATCTTCACCAAAATGTGTCCTTTTATTCAGGGTGACATTTCTTTTATTCAGGGTGACATTAACTCACTTCACCAAAATGTGTCCTTTTTATTCAGGGTGATTAACTATTTCACCAAAATGTGTCCTTTTATTCAGGGTGACATTAACTCTCACTTCACCAAAATGTGTCCTTTTATTCAGGGTGACATTAACTATCACTTCACCAAAATGTGTCCTTTTATTCAGGGTGACATTAACTCTCACTTCACCAAAATGTGTCCTTTTATTCAGGGTGACATTAACTCTCACTTCACCAAAATGTGTCCTTTTATTCAGGGTGACATTAACTATCACTTCACCAAAATGTGTCCTTTTATTCAGGGTGACATTACTTCACCAAATGTGTCCTTTTATTCAGGGTGACATTCATCACTTCACCAAAATGTGTCCTTTTATTCAGGGTTTCACCAAAATGTGTCCTTTTATTCAGGGTGACATTAACTATCACTTCACCAAAATGTGTCCTTTTATTCAGGGTGACATTAACTCTCACTTCACCAAAATGTGTCCTTTTATTCAGGGTGACATTAACTATCACTTCACCAGTTTTTGCATGATCTGTCAGGGTTATTGTTTTTTGCTTTTGTATGATGAAAAGATTCAAATTTTTTTTTTTTTTTTTTTTAAGTGCTTTTGCTAATAAAAGTTCCCATGCTGTTAGAATCTATCATGTCATCAACAATGTACCCATTTATTTTGTATTTGGTCAAGGTAATGTCTTTTGTTCTTAGACAAATGAGACTGGGAGGACCAGGATCAAGTAATTCAGGCGCTTGGCCCAATGTCACTTTTTTTTTTTTTTTTTAAAACACTTCTTGCAGTCAGCATTATTGGCCAGACATAGATGTCATGAGTTTCTACAGAAGACACAAATCTCCTTTTTGTTTTTGTAACATAGCTAGATTGACATTTTCCTCTGGAGAAATTATGGAAGTGGTAATTATATTACCTTTGCTTGTAGCATATAGATTGTTTTTTTTTGTTTTTTTTAGCTTGCTCCAGTGATCTGGCTATCTCATACACTTGAAGTGTTAGTGCGGATTTTTTAAGCAAGCGTTGTTGAATTGATGGGGAGGTGATACCACTGATAAACGCATCTCACATGTTTTTGTTTTCCTCAGCTGTTACAGCTTGGACGTTGCATGTTTTTGTCAGGATTTCCAAGCATTGCATACAATTGTCTATTGTTTGGGCTGGTTGCTGTTTAAATGTAATGAGCCAGTATCAATTGTATACAATATTTATGGGTTGGACATATCCAACATTAAGGGCTTTGAGTTAGTCATTGGCATCATTTATTATTTCAAATACCATTGATGATATCCTATTAATTAAAAGTTCTTCTGGTTATTTTTGACTTTGTTATTGTTGTTAATAGCACATAGATAATTGTTACATGTAAGTTTCTAGTGTTGGTACAGCTTTCCTGAGTTAGGAGTTGTAGGCTCGACATCAAATCTTTCTAGGTGCAGTAATCTATTTCGACTATTTGTTTTGTATTAAAATTGTGAGAAGATGTAGTAGGAGATAACAAGACTTAACTATTTGTATAGATTTTAACCAAACTGATACATGTTACATTCAAATAAATATGGCAGTTTAAGGGGAGGTAACTTCATGTCCTTAGGATATAGTAGAGTATCTGCCAGGGTACAACTAATCTAGGGGAAGTCACGATTTACACTACAAAACATACCCTCTCATCCATGTCATGCTTGGTTTTTGCACCTATGGTCATGAGACTGCCTCCCTCCCTGACCTTAGCAACCCTGTTCAGCTTTGCATATTCTTCCATCGCTACTGAATCCTGAATCCATTGCTTTCTTCTTCCTAATTAATGATTCTCAAAAGCTGCTAATATTTCTACTTGGTTTTCTGATTGACTTCTTTCTGTGAGCATAGTATATGGGCAATTTTTTTTTTTTTTTTTTCAACTTTAGTCTTTGCAGATGTATGGTGGCATAGCTGTGGCTGTGGCCTGCTGTCTTTGGTCAAGGTCAATCCTGGTATTAGAGAACAAGCTGTCAGCCCACACTCATCGGTCATTGTTTCTCACTTGACACAGTAGCTGGTCTTTAAAGTGGCCTCTTCAACTATGACCTCTCTTACCGACATTGTGATTTTTGATCTTAAGAGGGTCAAGCTGAATTATCACTGGGGTATCTCAACCAAGCTAAACCAAGGAGTTGAATACACGCACACAAAATTGAAAATAAAATAAACGATGCCTGAATAAGTCACTAGATGATATTTATATCAAAAGAAAAAAAAATATTTACAGTTCTTTTTCTTCCTTTCCCAACCCGTTTCTACTATTTGGTGACAGAACAAAAATTTCAGCTAACTTCTCTAAGGGTGGCCAGGCTTGACAACTGGATTTATCTTCAAATACTGTTGTTCGTACTTTCAAGAATAGCACAAGGTTATTGTCTGAGTCTTTCTTCTTCAGCAGATAATAATTATTATTATTATTATCATTAGGTTGGCAAAACAGCATTATGGCAAAAAATCTCTTAACTCACCGACATGGCTTCTGCAACTCCAGCTAACTCCAACTACTTTAGCCCCCATGTGTTTATGGGTGTCCCTTCCAACCCTCCAACTGGTACGATGCAGGCGCATAGGGGGATTTTATGCAAATCTAAAATTCAACCAGTCTCCTTTCGTTTTCTGTTTCACACTTCCAATTTTGGAAGATCCCTGCCCCCTCCTCCGGGAGGAGCCATTATATGACGTCAGCCTTCCTGATGTCGTCATCTGCCTTCACAATTGCTCATTCTGTTTTCACAATTATAATTTTTTCTCAGGAAATTTTGGCTGACAATTTTCCCTGTATGTGGACATTGACGCCTTTCAAGAGACAACTTTAACTTTTGGCCCCTGACTCCTGCACCTGTCCCGTTGTCTCTCGCCAGGCAGCAATAATAGTATTTTGTATTTTTTTCCAATCTGTTCACAATATCCTGGGAAAATGTATCCCTTTCTGACAAAAAAAAAAATTAAATCGTTTTCTTTAACTCTTTTTGTCCGTATGACATGTTAAATATTGTTACAGATGTTGCTTCATCTATCTTATTTTGATTTTCCTTTACACACTGTTGGCTTTACCAGATTAGAAATTTTTTTTTTTTCAGTGTTCCTCAAGTCTTAGTTTTATTGGGTAGCTAGTTTTGTCCTTAAATACTTTCCTGCATGTATTTTTAATCTTTTCTTCCATGTCTCAGATGTATGGTAGAGAGGTTAAAGCCATTTTTAAAACATTTTCTGAGTTTGTGCATCTGTCAGTTTGCTGTTTATATTGTGCTCACAGGATAGATGTTTCTGTTAAGGGTGTTCTTTATGCTGACTAAGGTCCCATTGTGTTTGGGTTCCTATTTTCAAATGGAAAATGTTACTTTTGTATGGCAGGGGAAACAACAAAGATGAGGAAATCATGTCAACAAAATCACATACAATGATAGAATTCAGAGAACAAAACTTAAGACTAAATATACAGAGGCTAAATACTAAGTAACTGGGAATTAAAGATGATAAATTATGAGATATGAGTTTTGTAAAGGTCAAAAAGAACTTTCTGAATAGAAACTTTTGTGATAGTAGTTACAGTTAAGAATTTGTATATCTTAACATTAAATAAATATTGTCATTTTATTTGAACACGTAGCAATCGTTTATCTTTTTTTTTTATTCAACAAACATGACTCATAGAATCTTTCCCCAACAACTTAAAAAAAAATAAATAAATGTAAATCCAGTTTCATATCTTTTATAGTTTTATTAAAATTTAAAAAGTAACAGGTAATAGTAGTGTCAAAAGAAAAAAATCCTTTTAGTTCAGAGCCTGGTTCAAAGTTAAACTTTGCCAAAAATGTTTCTTTTCAATGGTTATTTTTTTCTCTGATATCAAATATAAATTATTTTTCTCTAATAATTTTTCTTTACCCAGGATATTAACACACAGATGCAACACATTATGATTAATCCGCAAGGCTATTGTCCTGTGGAAACATTTTCATAACAAGGTGAGGACAATAGTTAACATGTAAAAATGTCACTGGAAAGGACAGTGTATGAATTACTTATAACTATAATAGAAATTGAAGATTTAATTCAATGAATACAGTGGGACCTCAGCTCATGAATTTGAAAACCATTTGTAACCTGAAATGTTTGTAAACCAAAACTATTTTTCCAATAGGAATCAATGTAGAGAAAAAAAGTCACAGTACAATAAAACACAGATGTATACAACATGGTGGTTGACTCAGAAATTATGCTGTTTGGGTTAACTCGGTTTAGCAGTGTTGTTCAAGAACTGAAAATTTTGTTTGATAACTGTGGCATTTTCATCTCAAATTTTCTGTTCAAAAACTGATTTGTTTGACACGTAAGATGTTTGAGAACCAAGGTTGCACTGTACCTTAAATTTTACTTTCTGAACATTACTCAAACGATTGGCTGATAACTGTTTTCTTTTTATTTGGGTTTTCTCAGTTCTAAACAGTGACAAGAAAAATTAGTTTGTTTCCTTAGGCCGTTAACATTTTTAAATGAACAAATGCCAGTCTTCTTCCTTTTGATATATTTTTTGTTTTATTTCTGCAGTTTTTTTTGTTTTTTTTAAATGCCAAAAATCCAAGGGAGATAATTTTTTTTTACTTGCACAAGTTGTTTTCATTTACCTGATGTTAGAAAAACACTAAACAGTCCAGTAGACTGCTACGTAATAATTTGCCTTCCTTAGATTTTTATTTTAAGATAGTTTTGAAAAAAATAAGTAAAAAGAAAAATAGTGAATAAAAAAATTCACCTCACACTAAATCCTATAAATCAGTTTTGATAATGATATTTCAGGCTGTGTGCACAACAAATTTTCTAGTTTATTCTAGGTTTAGCACAAACTCAATATTTTCTATTTTCTTCAGGATGTATGACATACTGGCTCTCCACAGATTCCTTTTTTTTTATATTACCATCAAATTATGATTTCTTGGGAAAGATAGTAGTGTGATTTCTCCATTGATTGGAATTAAGAGTTATCTTTTTCTTGGATGGGCTGACATACCAGGGTTATCTAACGTAGTCTATCCTGTTATTTAACTCAAAGGTAATGCCTTTACTAAGGGTATTTAAAGAAAAGAAAAACTTGAAGGTTTTGATATTTGATATTTTTTTTTTTTTTTTTTTTTTTTTAGGAGATTGTTTCCCACAATCATTGTCAGTATAAAAAAAAAACAAAAACGTTAAATTTTTTTTTTCTTCAAGCTTTTAGTACTGTTTATGGTAAGTAATCCAAAACTGAAACTCTTGTACCCTTTCTTATGAAAAAGCACTGATTAAGATTTATGAAAGTACATCAATAAGCCTAATGATAAAAAATATTCATTTTACACAAATATTTATTTCCCAACATGATCTTCAAAAATTTTCAGTCTATGAACTTATTCTTTCTCTACATCCTAGTAGTAGATATAACACTTATAAGTTGTTTGGTCAGATAGGATCCCAAGGATAAGAGTTCACATCTTTCATTTTCTGATCATTCCTCTTAATAGTTAAAGAATATCAAAGCAACTTGAAAATTGTGATAAAAACTAAAATGAAAATCTGGTCAGAAATGAATAATGAGGAATTATGCTTCATCTAAGAAATTTGGAAATTTGCTACAGAGAAAATTTATATTGTATATTTTATATGAAATCCGTGGAAAAAAAAAATTGATTAAAACTGTTCAAAATGTAATTATCATGACAACTCTTTTTTTTTTTTTTTTTTTTTCTACTAAATTTATGCCCAATACATGGCCCAAGAGTCATTCAAGGTAGAGGGTTACTAAAAGAAGTTGCTGGATGGACATAAATTGGAGAAACTAAGTTCAGATTATGAGGATATGTAAAATAGATAATGGTTGTCCCTAGACTTGAAAAGGTTCAGATTGCAGTGATCAGGGAAGCATCCTCTTAGGATTCTGTTTTTCAAAGTAGCAGTTCTCAGGAACAAGCTATCTTAGTGGAACTTCTTACTTATCAATGGAATATGTGTGTATGTGGCATATTTTCTTGTGTATAATGCAAGACATTTTGGACAAAAATTAAAGCCCCAAAAAGAGTTGGGTTATATTATATACACAAGTACACGTTTTCAGAAATTTTTACTCAGCCTAAAGAAACGTCTTATTTAAAACTGCAAATTGTGAATGTGCTCTGTTTTGCTCATAAGATAAAGTTTTCTCTCTTCATTCTTAATGAAAGACAAGATTTTTTTTATAGTTTACTTATATAATTATATTAATCTTGAGAAAAATTATGGTCAAAAACACTAAAATTCTATATAAATGACATTACCAGAAACACAGTGGCTCTGTATATAAAACATCTCTCTCCTACTATCAATATCACCTTACTTAACAATGGAAAGGAGTGTTAAAAGTTGTTTTTTTGTTTATTTTTAATAGAAAGATGCTCATGGGAATTCCAGCCACGCTCAACACACAGAAAGTCAGAATTAACTTTCCTATCCAAAACAACACAAAAATGAAATACAACTTAAACAGCCAAAACATAAGGAAAAATAACAACACCAAAAACAAACCCTCTTGCAAATGTCTAAAGTCAAGGCCAAAAGCACTTAGGACAATGAAAATTATGGAAAATTTCTGTACTCCTTTACTTTTACAAAACAGAAAAATGTAAGGATGCTGGAAAACTAAATTAAAAATGATTCAAAACTTCCTTGTCTGCAGTAATTAATGAAAGATGTTTAAAAGAAAGGTTGCTGCTCAAATATACATTAAAATACACACACACACACACAATGTGTGTGTATTTTTTTACAGTAAGGTTCAGGCCTGGGGACCACACAATATAGACGTTTATATTAGGAGGGGCAATTTATATGGATAGAAGGGGATGATAGTATTTGATCCTAGACTTGAACAGGTTAAAATTGTAACCAGGGAAACATCCTCTTGGAAGTTAGTTCCACACAGCAGTGGTTTGCAGAAAGAAGCTGTTTGAGTTGAACTGACTTCTCACTCATGGAATACAGAGGGAATGTGGTTGGTTTACTACTATGTCTATAACATGGCAGGTTTTTGCCAAGATGGTTAGGCCTGATGGAACCAAGGAATATAGTTTGTCCGAGCAATTTCTATGAAAGTAGGGATAGAGAAGTGAGAGGCTTGTCACATCCTGCCTCTGAGAAAGAGGTTGCAGGGTGAATAATAATTTGTCAACCACAAGGAGTCAGGGATGCTTTTGGACTCTATCAAGACTGAAAAGTGTTGTCTGTGCAGCTCCTGCCCAAATATGACAATGGTACTCCATTCTTGGCTTGATCTGCTCTTGTAAAGGTAGAGGAGAGCATGTGGAGTCGGGTACTTACTGGAGTGGTACAGGGAGCCGACCATTTTACCTGAATCTTCCACTTGCAGCCAAGTGGGAGTTTAAGGCCCAATAATCCCTCACAGCATGGCACTTTTCTGAGGGGGGGAGATGCATTCATTGTGATTGGCAGTACTTCCATGTCCAATATTAATATATTTAGAGATAGAAATTTAAGTTTTTATATGCAAATATACATTTGTGGACAGAATTATTTGCATATTTTCTAAGGAAATACAAATATTTGCAAGTGCTTACTGAATTTACCATAAATAGTTGATTCTTTATTTAGTTTTGAATAATTTGTGACATTTTTAGAAATTTTGATCTCTTATATTCATAGAGATTTTTCTAAAAATTGGTGCAGTCCAAAATTATTTGTCAACTCCTTATAGAAATTATGAAATAATATTGCTTTATGGCAATTCTAATGTTTTTTTTTTTCTTAATTTGATATTTAATACAAACAATGTTTGAAAATGAAATAGTATCGACATAATTCTATAACATTCTAAAAGGTAATCAAGAAGACAATATGTGAGTGCCACATACCATGGTAACTCATTCATTCTACAACTATGGTGAAGACAGCTGAACTTGACAGAGTTCCGAACAAAGATGGTTGATACATACAAACAAGGTGATGGATATACAACACTTTTCAAGCATTTAAATGTTCCTAGATTGACAATTCGCAACATTATCAAGAAGTACAATAAGACTCATTGTGTTGAGAATAAATTAAGGACTGTCAGAAAATGGTTAATTACTGAGAGAATGGAATGGAAAATTGTTAGAGATGTCTTGAAGAATCTTCACTTAATGACAAAGAACATTGTCAATGAAGTAAAGATATCAAGGTTAAATGTATTGATGAAGACAGCCATGAGATACTTTCATTAAGCAGGACTTTGAGCTAGTCACTCAAGGAAAACTTCCTTGCTTAAGGCTAAATAGCTAAAATGCAGATTAGCTTCTGCTAGAAGCCATCTAGAACATGGAAGTAAATATTGGAACTCTGTTTTATGGTCAGATGAAACCAAACTAGAATTATTTGGTCACATGAACTCCCGTGTTATGTATAGCTGAATGAAGCTCATAAACCAAAAATGCCCTCCCTACAATTAAGCACAGTGCTGGGAGCATTCTGCTCTTGGGATGTTTTGCTGCTTCTGAACCATGAGAACTAGTAAGAACATTGGGTATTGTGGATAAAGAACTGTATTTGGCTATTCTTAAAAATAATATTAAACAAAGTGCATAAAAGCTGTCTTTGGGGCATCACTGGATGTTCCAACATGACAAAAACTTGAAACACATGGCATGAATTGTTACAAAATACTTAGATGACAGCAAAATTAAGGTATTAGTGTACTCTGCACAAAGTCCTGACCTAAACCCCATTGAAAATTTATGGGCATAGTTGAAGAAAAAAGTAAGAGAATGAAGTCCTTTGAATTTGGAGAAACTAGAAGCTTTTGCCAAGGAAGAAGGGAACAAAATTCATATCAGTGTGTATAGTGATTCTGATGATTTAAGTCAATAATCAAGAATAAAGGTTACACAATTGATTATTG
Source organism: Acanthosepion pharaonis (assembly GCA_903632075.3). Classification (NCBI taxonomy): domain Eukaryota; kingdom Metazoa; phylum Mollusca; class Cephalopoda; order Sepiida; family Sepiidae; genus Acanthosepion; species Acanthosepion pharaonis. The sequence continues at coordinate 772,487 of CAHIKZ030004226.1, forward strand.
AGGCAAGAGGCCTAAAAATTTTGTTCTATGTTAAAAGTTATTGGTGTTTTTTGTATTGTTTGACATTAAAATAAAAATTTTGTTGTAGGCATCCTTTGTGAAAAAATTTGCATGAAGTTTCCATGAAAATTTGAGGTATTACAGCTTTATTTGTAATTATGGAAGGAGTGCATAATTCTGTCCTCAACTGTATACAGTAGTAAGCATAAAGATCAGAATGATGTTGAAATAAGTCTAAATGTGAAATAACTTTTTATTTTAAAGCTTCATAGAACATTTTATCAAGGAAAAATAAGGAATATAAAGGTAAATTATATAATTCCAAAATATAAATGTCAATAAACTTATTTTGATAAAGTTATAAGAATAATTATATAACATTTGAAAAAAATAGATGATCAAAAACATCAGAATGATTATATAAATCCATAAAATTTAATTATTTTGCATTATTGAAGAGAAGAAATATTTTAAATTTTATTTCTATGCATTCTAAACATCTAAATGTCAATAAATGAAAGGGTTAAGACAGAACAAAAACATGTAATTTATCTTTTATTTTCATCCAGATGAGTAATGTAAACATTAAAAATATACTCAAAAAAATTAAACTTTTTCATTTGAATTTAATAAAACATGCTTAAGTGAATTCTTGCTTCACTTAAGTTTAATAGTCACTGTTTGACACATACATGTAGTCTTGCGTTAAACTAAGTTTAGTAAATAAAAGCAATAGAGTAATTTGTAAATTTGTTTTTATTATTTTAACAATGTTACAATGCATTTACCATCAAGCAATAAGATCCAGCATTATTTTTGTTTATTTTTAATGAAATTATTAAAAAAATTGATTGAAAAATGTTCAAAATTCAATTATTATAATTGTATATATAAAATATGTACAGTATGGATGTTTGGTGGTAATATTTCAGGTGTAAGTAATAAAAGAAAAAACATTTTTCATAAGCATGTCTAAAAATCATACAAGGAAAGTAATCACTAAATATTTATTTGACAGCAGATATTCATTTAAGATTTGTTATCCATGTTCAGATCTGATGTAACAAAATCTTTAATGATGTTGATGGTGTTCTGGTAAACAGTTTTGTCTCTTTTTATAAGAGACAAATGCATGCTGGCATCAGTGGCTTTCAGATGACGAATGATTTCAGAAAATTTTTCAAGTAGACAATCTTTTTTCTCTTGCGGCAGTTCCTTTAGCACTTGACTCACTGATTTGAAATCAGAAGACGGAGCATACACTAATGCACTCCCAACAATACTACCTGGTTTTCATAAAGAAAAAAAAAGGAAATTTTTTTACAGAGATCAAATAATTTTCTTCATGGCTCTTTTGTTCACTCTCACAAACATACACACAAACTTGAAATATATCTATCTCTGTCTGCCCATTTCTATCTCTCTCTCTCATATATATATATATATATATATATATATATATAAAATGATAGAAATTTGGTGGGGGTTTGGTTTAATAATCATTTATAGTAAATCATCGAGTCTAGAAGAATCCTCAACAGAATGCAGAAAGCAATGGACAGTCGTTAGCAGTACACATCCACTACTGAGAATCAAACCCTGGTTGTTACGATACAATGTAAGTGTCATACCACTCAACTAACGGGTTTTGGTGATGAAGAAGAAACTTACTAAACTCTATATAGTGCTGCTACTCAATAAATTCTGTGGCGATACTCATCCAAGTATACAAAACCCAACGGATTGTGCCCCAAGAGCCACGTTTCTTTCTCCCAGCCCTTCCCTCCAGAGCATTAGAAGCTGGATCGAGCAAAGATATATACAAAACTGTCATTGATGGATTAATAGGGGAAAGAGGTGATCCATAAAGGCAATTGTCCATAGATGGGAAGGGATTATTTTTCAGTGAAAAAACCACTCTAGTAACTACCAGTATTTATGAGCATAATGTAAATACTATAAACATGTATATATATGACATAAATAAATATATACTTAATATAGATATGTTAATCAAAATAACAAAAATAATAGATTTCTCACAGCTATTTTCTCATGCAATGCGCTAATGTATACTACTTTCTGTCTTTGTTTACAATTGAAAGAGGCTGATTGCCATCGCCAAGTGGTCACTTTGACAGCTAATACAAGTTGTTATGCTAATCCTACAAATTTTGAAATACATCACTGATGATTTGGAAGTTTTTTTCCTGCAGTTTATTTTTATTTTGCCTGCAGATTTTGTCTGTTGCATCTGAAGTCCATTGATGGGGGTCCATAGATGAGAGGTTTGTGTATATATATATATATATATATATATATATATATATATATATATATATATATATATTGTTACGCCTGTGGTTTCGTTGGGACTACGATAGCCGGGACGTAACGAGAAAATAAAAAATAAGTAAGAGATCCCAAGGTTCGATATAAAAATAAAGAAAAAGAACGTTGGGGGGAATTCTCCAATTCCGGACGTCGGTAAACGCAGAGAGAAAATGAACAATTCGCAGACACAGAACAACAGAAGACAACACGAGAATAATACAAAGTTTTTATTTCTAGAATACACGGAGTGTAAGAAAAAGAAAAAGAAAACTAAATAATACAAGGGATGGGGAGATAAATTACCAATTATTAAACAGATACTAATGCGGCGAAATTCATATGAATACAGAAATAGCAGCAGACTATAAGATATGGAAAAACATGCAGAAACTTACATAAGTTTGGAATCGACGTCGATTGACAATTATCGGGGTACAATTTGTTCAAAGAATATTTATACACTTCTTTGATGGGATTGACAATGTTGATTTACAATCTCGCGTCGGTCCTTTGGTTTTTGGTGGCATCTAATTCTTCTAATGGCGAATAGCTAAGACGGGTTTTTGGTGACGTCCGACTCCTCTGATAGCCAGTAACTGTGTGTCGTTGTTGTTACCTTAACACGTCCGAAACGAAAACTGCTATATTTTGAGTCACGTGTTGGCCCCCAAAAAAGGTATGCGTCATTCACGGACCCTGTTAATATCATCCACAGTTATCTGTCAAGCAGCGATTGTTTTGACCAGCGACTATGGAACTGGTTAACATCATTCACACCTATCTGTCAAACAGCGGACCAGGTAGGAGATGGGGTAGAAGGGAAGGTTCTTCTCCGAGAACTGGCCCTGACTCATCTGGTTATAAAAACAATATATATCTCACAATCTGCGTATTTAAGAAATAAAAAAATTAAGATTCATATGTTTCGTCGCAAATACAAAAGGTACTGAAAATGTACTTATAAAATCTGAGGTGAGGGTACAAATATGGGGTTAACGTAACATCCCCTCACCAAAAAATGAAAAAGGATCGCTTGCGATTCTTTTTCAACACAATAGGACATGGGATTTATTTAAAAATATAAACGATTTACTCTCCTCTGTTCCACTTTATATATATATATATATATATATATATATATATATATATATATATATATATATATATATATCAAGGGTATATTCTTTATTATGTTAGCAGCATGATAAAGTGTCTGCATGACTAGACTAGAGGCATAGAGGGGTCCATCTACGGCTAGGATGGGGCTTGGTTTCCCTCTCTCGTAATATGGTTTGATATGGCGCATTTGTGTTTCTTTCCTTCGGTCTGGAGTGTTCACAATGTACTTGAGGTCGCTAACCTTCCAGGAAATTTCGTTAGGACCGTGAAAGTGAGCCTTCAGAGGGTGACCAGACAAGGGTAACAGCACCAGTAATTTGTCTCCGGCATCGAAACTTCTTCGAATAGTGTTTCGATCGTACTTTCTCTTCATCTTGTTCTGGGCCGCCCGAAACACTTCCTCTCTGTATCTCCTTGGTAATACTAACTGGACGTACACTTGACCAATTTTCCTGGGCAGGTGTGTGTGTGGGTCTCCACTTCTGCATTAAGATCTCGTTCTCGACGTAGTATCCTGAGGGTACCTTGTTCAATTCTTCCTCAGGTAACGTTTCTTCGAAAAGGGGGGCGATTTGGCTATCCTCCCTCTGTTCGATTGCCATAGACCTTTCTATGGTGGGCATGACGCCTGTCGTTTCCTTTTGCGGGTTAGGGCTTGATGTTGGGGTCTGTTCGAGCATAGGGTTCGATCCTATCTCACGGCCTAAGCAAGTTTGGGAGAGGTCAACCACCTCGTTCCCTTCGTCCTCGCTTTCCATCCTGGCACTCGTCTCCTCAGCTTTTTTCCTCGCATTCGCTCGGGTCGCCACACAGGATGGGAATGTTCCAGGATACATTTCCTCGATCTTCTCAGTCTCCTCCGAGACGCTCGGTTTTTGCACCACTCTTGGATGGGGTACAACTCTTTCTCCAGCCAGGTCATTTTCCAGTAACATCGATATGCCTTTCATAGGCAGACTATCAACAACTCCGATGACTATAGGTCCACATACTATGTCAGAGTCAAGGGAGATCCGGTGAAGTGGGACACTAACAAAATTACTTCCTACCCCTTGTATAACTACTCGTTCGCCCGTGGTTGTCTCTGATCCGCGTGGCATGTCTTCTTCGACTATCAGAGATTGGGTCGCTCCCGTGTCTCTTAGGATTTTGATTTTAACCCTCTTCGTGGGGTCATCCACCGGACATACGGAGCCGTTCGACACAAATGGTTCGTATTCCTCTCTGATTTGACCTTTGATCTTCTTACTGAGATCCTTATGTGATGATATAAACCCTTGTGGTTTATTTGAGACTGTACCTCGGTGTTCGACACTTTTCTTCTCGAAACAATTCGCTGCCATGTGTCCTACCTTCCCGCAGTAGTAACACGTTATGTTTTTCCCTCCTTCCGTCCATCGGTGGGTAAAAGAATCAGAATCAAACCGTTTACACTTCGGGCTGTTCGGTCGATGTGGGTAGTTTACCTGACCAGATCTTGTCCTCGGACCAGCACTAGCCATTACTCGAGGCTTTGTGCTTCTCCCATATTCAGATGGGTCCTCTGAGTTATTCTTGCCTCGCTTATGTGTTAGTGCGTACTCGTCCGCGAGGGTAGCCATCTCGTAGGCTGTGTCGACCTGTCTTTCGTTGAGGAATGTTTTGAGGTTGTCGTGAACGCACCATTTAAATTCTTCAATTAAGATTAACTGTCTTAACTTATCATAATCCGCACCTATTTCTTTCGCCGAAATCCATCGGTCGAAATATGTTTCTTTCTGCCTGAAGAACTCTACATAGGTTTGGTTTTCGTCCATTCTATGATCCCTAAATTTCTGCCTATATGCTTCTGGTATCATTTCGTAGTTTCTCAGGATCGATGATTTTACGACGTTATAGTCGGCACTGTCTGCAACTGAGAGTGAGGCATACGTTTCTTGTGCTTTACCTTTCAAAGCTGTCTGTAGCAATGTCGGCCAGGCTTCGATGGGCCATTCTAGGTTTAAAGCAATTTTCTCGAAGTGTTGGAAATATTTATCCACGTCTTCTTCGTTGAATGTAGGCACAAGTCGGATTTGCCTGGTGAGATCAAAGTTTTTCCGCTCCCTCTCGTGTCGTAATCGTTCTTGTTCCATTTCTCTGATACGGGTTTCCTGACTAATTCTCGCCAGCTTAATCTGGGTCTCAGCTTCGATCTTAAGTTTTTCCAGTTCGATCTGGGCTTCTGAGAGTTGAGGCACTTCTGACACAAGGTTGTCAAGAACGCTCGGGTCGAAAACTTCATTATCGACCATGTCTTCTGAGACCACTCTCACCAACTGCGCCTTTCGCATAGACCGTCTTACGTCCAACTCCAGTTTTAAACCTATCTCTAAAATATGGTCCTTTTTCAGCTTTAATAGACCGTCAAAAGTGGGAGAGTTTAGAAAAGTATCTATTACAGACATCTCGGTTTATGTGCCTTCCGCAATTCTATGACTGCACTGTTCCTCACTGCGAAGTCTTGTGGAAAAGGAGAAATAATTCCCGGACACGAGCCCCCAATTCTGTTACGCCCGGGGTTTCGTTGGGACTACGATAGCCGGAACGCAACGAGAAAATAAAAAAAAATAAGTAAGAGATCCCAAGGTTCGATATAAAAATAAAGAAAAGAACGTTGGGAGGGGAATTCTCCAATTCCGGACGTCGGTAAACGCAGAGAGAAAATGAACAATTCGCAGACACAGAACAACAGAAGACAACACGAGAATAATACAAAGTTTTTATTTCTAGAATACACGGAGTGTAAGAAAAAGAAAAAGAAAACTAAATAATACAAGGGATGGGGAGATAAATTACCAATTATTAAACAGATACTAATGCGGCGAAATTCATATGAATACAGAAATAGCAGCAGACTATAAGATATGGAAAAACATGCAGAAACTTACATAAGTTTGGAATCGACGTCGATTGACAATTATCGGGGTACAATTTGTTCAAAGAATATTTATACACTTCTTTGATGGGATTGACAATGTTGATTTACAATCTCGCGTCGGTCCTTTGGTTTTTGGTGGCATCTAATTCTTCTAATGGCGAATAGCTAAGACGGGTTTTTGGTGACGTCCGACTCCTCTGATAGCCAGTAACTGTGTGTCGTTGTTGTTACCTTAACACGTCCGAAACGAAAACTGTTATATTTTGAGTCACGTGTTGGCCCCCAAAAAAGGTATGCGTCATTCACGGACCCTGTTAATATCATCCACAGTTATCTGTCAAGCAGCGATTGTTTTGACCAGCGACTATGGAACTGGTTAACATCATTCACACCTACCTGTCAAACAGCGGACCAGGTAGGAGATGGGGTAGAAGGGAAGGTTCTTCTCCGAGAACTGGCCCTGACTCATCTGGTTATAAAAACAATATATATCTCACAATCTGCGTATTTAAGAAATAAAAAAATTAAGATTCATATGTTTCGTCGCAAATACAAAAGGTACTGAAAATGTACTTATAAAATCTGAGGTGAGGGTACAAATATGGGGTTAACGTAACAATATATATATATATATATTGTGTATATTTAGGCAGCAATCTTTCATTGATGCATGTTTTATTAAATAATATAAAGAAGTTTTGTCTATTTATTTTAAGTAACATGTTTAAATCCAATCTAAGCTTTCAGCTTACATAAGCCATTAGATGACAATAACATTACAATATATCAAACAATACACAGACAAAACAATAATAGTCTGTTTTTGTTGCATGAAAAATTTCAAAGCAACAACAAACTCGTGTATATGAGACGCAGAAGCAAAAATCGTGTTGCAGCTCGTGACGTCACACATGACCACGTGAGAGTGAAAACGAGAAGTATTAAGTATGGGAAGCCGTTGGTATAAACCAATGGCTTCTGTTATCAATTATAGGCATTTAAGAATATTTGTGGAGTTTTCATAGTTTATTTTGTTCAGGTTAGGTTTCAACTGTTTTATGTATATAGCTTCAAGAATTTTTAGTTTTTGTTTATTGTTTTCATGTTTAAGTATAGTTGTGTTTTCAACAAGCATTTTCTGGAATTGTGTATGCGGCCAGGCATGTTGTTTTAAATGCCTAAAAATGTTAGAATTATCATTCAAATGTAGAGTCAAGCATCATGAAAGTGAGTTTGTGGTGTGACCAACTTAAAATAAATAGAAAACTTGTCTATATTAATGAAATATGCATTATATATATATATATATATATATATATATATATATATATATATGAAAAAAACTGATGGAGTAAAATTCCACTGTTCATATCATTTACTTTTAAAAAATTGCTCAATACAAAGTAGAGCTTATATATTATTATTTTTATTATAAGAGATTATAATAAAAACGTTGAAAATCACAACACAAAAGCTTTCATGCTTCAATACTTTGATTGTACTTCTTCAGGTGATGGTAAGTAACTGGTGATTAAATGATTTTTAAGAAAATTTTAAAGGCTTTGCTTTTGAAATTTTCTTAAAAATCATTTAATCAAAGTATTCATATATATATATATATATATATATATATATAATGAATAAAAATGATAATAGGAAAACTGGTAATTGCTGATGCGTTTCGTCCAATGTGGACTTTATCAAAGCAAAATACGAAATGCGTCAGCAATTACCAGTTTTCCTATTGTCATTTTTATTCATAAATATTGTCTTCTCTACTGGTTAAATTGGAGAAATTTTCATATATATTTTCAGTGGATACCTGTATTTGAGCAGATGCTCCATTTATTTAAAAACAGTATATTTATTTTTCATCTACTGGATGGAATATTCAAGAAATCTTATTGAAGAAAAGATGTGCTGTCTGGCAGGATTCAAACCTGTGTCCCACAAGTAGGAAAAACCCCTGTTAGATTCCACATGCCTTAGACCCACTTGTCTATGAAAGTTCTTGCTGATCATGCAAAACCAAACTCAAACATCAAACATTCTTAAACTACCAACAAATTTAAACAAAAGACATTATTACAACATAACATTTGTTCTTCACACAATACAAGGGAAACCACTTCGTGTGACTTAATCTTTATTGTTATTAACAGAATTATATGTATATGATTGTTTATGTTTACTTGTTGATTTTCATTGATCTCTCGTCATTCATTTTTGTGTTTTCTTCACAAATTTAAAGTGGAGAGTTAATGTAAAAACGCAACCTTGATCAAAAATCCTTCTGATTCTTTTCTAACCAACACCATTAACTACCCCACAACCTAACCACGTTTGCAATAGGAACTACCCAATGAAGCAAAATTTTATGTCTCTGTCGTGTCCACTAAAATATCTTATAAAATATGCAACATATTTCAAACAATAAAACTAATTATTATGTTAATTATTAACTTAATTATAAACTTATTAATTTTAAGCATGAGAAGCATTTTCAGCCAACAATAGCTACATAAACATTAAAATACACCTACAAAATATTTATAAACCAATAGCACGCAATAAAGTTACTTTTTATTACAACCAATATACTTTCTTAAAGAAACGTTTGTCGGAGTTAACTTCTCCTTTAGTTCGTTAACCCTTTCACCAGGGGTCTCTCTTCTCTGGCTATAAATACTTGCTTTCAGCCTTACCACCTCACAGATGTGAATGCTCACAGATACAGCGTTTCCCAAATTCAGTCCTGCTAAGCTTTTACAAACACTACTTTGATCCTAGGAAGAAATGTGCAACAGTTGTGCATTACAACAATAACCTAATCGAAATATATATCTGTAAAAAGAGCTTAAATTAAGTAGATATAAAGATCTTGAAATTGAAATCTAGAAGACGAGGCACTTAAAATTGTAAACTATCAGTGTCATTGTTGGGGTAATTGATATGATTCTTGATCATAAGACACCAACAAATATCTTTGACAGTCAATTATAAAATGACAAAAAAATCGTTTCTGAGTCAGAGGGTTCAAGAATCCTACCGATTAATAAATTAGTCCTTTGAAAATAAATATTCAACATTTTTCAACTAATGTGTCATGTTCCCACTGACAATAAAAACGAAAAATGCTTCATGATCACTTTGACGAGTATATAAGCAAAGTTTATAAACCAGACAAGCCAGTAAGGAGAAAGGACAGCAACATACTGCAACAGTTCACAACGGCAACTTAAAAGAGATTCCCTTACTCATTCACCCATCTTCCCCACTTAGTTACGTGACATTTACACTCTTCTTCAGCAAGCTATGTGACACTTACACTTTCCTTCGCATTTTATCCCTGGTTTCATTTTTTTTTTTAACACATACACGCAAAAAAATCACATTCCTTTTCATCTTAACACACACAGAACATTAACACACAAAATTTATGCTGAGAAAAATTTAGTTGTAAAAACACGAAAATAAAAAATATTTGATATTTCTATATTTAAAACCTTTTCTCACATTTTTCTGTGTTGTGGGTTGATACAAATCCACAACAAAATTGGTGACACCAACGTGATGTGTAATGTGAGTTTCTTGATTCCAAAGTTAATGCAGTCCTTAATGCTAACTAACCCTCTTCCACTTGTTTTTCTTTTAGCATATAGCCTGGCAATATCATCCTTTTGTTCTTGTTTGATACTCTGGCTTTCTAAGTCTGTTTTTGTCAGGTTCAAGATTACTTCCTGATAGAAGTAACCCAAGTATTTCTTTAAGTATCTAACAATTTTCTTTGTTACTCTGAGCTAGTCTTTGCTTGCTATTTCCATGGAAAATGTTCAGATGAACTAAATTACTTAGTTCCACCAGATCTAATATTCACAGCTCAGATTCACTAGGCCAAGCACATTTGTAGCGAGCCACCCTCAAAGCTAAAAAGTCTTTTAAACGTTTGCTTTGAGACTTAGTTTTATCTCAGAAGATCTGTGAGTGTTTTTGCCCATATGTGAAAATTAAGCTAAGCTTCACCTATACACAGCTCTAACTCGTACAATATCTGTTAGCATTCCTAAGGCTGAAACTGATCTAGCCAATGGATCAAAGTTTCAGGCCTTTTTTAGTTGTTCTGAATGTCTGACTAGTACAAGGTCTATCAGCATTGAAAGCTACTTTAGATCCTTGCTACGTCTTTGCTTTTGCACGTCTCCACTCCAGCTGTTGATTAAATACCAGGATAGACCTTTGGTGGCAATGAATCTAAGAGAAGGAAAACTCTTCAAGTGAGCTGGATAAATTTTTACATAAGCACAATTCAATCATAAAAAAATGTGGATCATGACAATGTAGTTTAATATTTAAAAGTGTGGCATTTTTCAACAACAAAAATTACTTTTTCAAAAAAGAAAATATTTTGAACCCAAAATATCAATTCAATACTTGCAATGTCTTTTAGTGTGAACACAAGAAGAAAAAAAAATATCAGTTTGAAGTGAATCAATCATAAATCAGAATTTTCTTTTAGGGTGACAACAGAGAGTTAGAGATAGATAGATAGATAGATAGATAGATAGATAGATAGATAGAGAGAGAGAGAGAGAGAGAGAGAGAGTAAAATAAAAAATCAAGCTAACTGAAAATCAGAATACAAAATAATTTGAATCATATGCCCATAAAAAATGGTGGCAAAACTGGTTAATCTCCTTCCCCATTTCAAATAGTGAGTGAGAATATTTTGCCTGCACGAAATGCGGAAATACCATGTCAAATAATCATGAAAGCATGAAATTCATAGTGACAATGCAATATTGTTTTCTATGTAAGCATTACTTAACTTCACAAGCAAAATGCTTCCAATTCTGAGAATTCAATACATAAATATAGTGAATCTTCAATAATATAATTATAAATGATACATAATTATATATAATGATAATTATATAATTATAAATGATAATAGAGTTTTATAATGATAATCTGTATCAAAATAGAAAGGAAATTTCTTATATATATGAATATAATGATAACTGAAGTAAAAAGAAAATTGACAGAGAATTCTGTGTATAATAATAATTCGCATTAAAATAAAAAGGATATATGTCAAGATGAAAGTAATGGCTGCATATATCAAAGTAGAAATGATATAGAAGAAAGTAATGATAATTTCTATCAGATGAAAAAAAAAGATATGAGTGACAGAAAGTATTGAAATCAAAAAATTAAAGGATATACATGAAGCAGAAAGAAATGATTTCTATCAGATTAGAATGGAGATGTGTATGGCAGAGAGTGTTGATATGTTGCAGCAAACAGAAAGTATATATACAAAGCAGAAAATAATTACATTAATGTTTAAAATATAGAGGGTATTTGTAAAGCACAATGTAATGACAATTCTTATCAAAATGGAAATTTTATCTTGAAAGCAGGTAAATAATACTTTCCACCAAAAATAGAATGGATATAAAGAAAGCAGAAAGTTACAATAATGCCTATCAATGCAGAAAGATAATAGGTAAAATAGAAATTCATGACAATTCCCATCAAATTAGAAAAAAATATGTCAAGTTTTGAATATAATGATAATATCACTTAAAAGAGGAGGTATTTTTTTTTTTTATATATAAACCTGAAAGAAATCATAAATCTTATGAAATTGATTGAACTTGTATTGATGAATCTGAAAATATTAATAACTACATTAGCAAAAATAAAATTTTATATTTAAACCTTGAAAATAAATCGAATACAAGGGTGTGGTTCATATTCAATCATAAAACTCATGTCAGGAAAACTGAATTCATAATAGAAATTTAAATCTGAAAATGATGATAATTTTGATCAAATAAGATAATTATAATTTATATTGAATCCTGGAAATATTTCTATTTCTAATGAAAATGAATATTATATATTTGGATATAAAATGATATTAATTTATTTCAAATTGGAGAGTATAATGTTAGAGTAAACTGTGGATGCAGTTATCTCCCTTCCTAAGTAACTCTCTAAAAAGGGGTTAATTTTATACTTGCTGTATATTTTTTTCTGTTGCATGTCATTTGGTTATTAAGCCTGTTATGTTGTGCATCTCTTGTTCTAGTCTCCTTTCCTATATACTCCTTGTTGTTATAATATGTTGACTTACCACTGCAACCCAACGAACTATGGGCCTAACTGCGGCCACCAAAAGAGAAGGCCTGCTTGATAGTGACGTGATGTTACAAAAGTAGTCCATACAGTGAAACAGGCAGTAATCATAAATAATTGGAAGAAAAAAATGGTTTTAGAAAACTTTTTAAAAATAAATTTATAAAGGAAAGAAACAGAATTGGATTTTATACAGAACTTTATTTCATATTAATTTTAAAAAAATAACTGATAAGAAAAAAAAAATGTTGCTGAATTGTAAAGAAATTAAACATCATGTTACATTTCATTAAATTTTAAAGAATGAAATTCATTCATTATTTTATTTGTTCCAAATTTGAAAACATTTTTTTAATCATAATCAGTACTGTTTTAATTTGCATGTTTTTTTTATCTTAATTCTAGTAATTATTCTGTAAAGTTACAATATCATAATTATTAATGATTATTATTCTTATACACTTGGACTGCAACAACTCAATTATTAAACAGACGAGCAAATTACAAGTAAATGATAAATAAATGAATAAAATATAAATAAACAAATAAACTAAATACATAAAGGAAATAAATTTGATACAAAAAAGAGATTTAAAATTCAAATAATTCTTATAGAAAAATAGGTTACAGATAGAAAATTTTAAGACTGAAATTCGTTCATGATTTTAATTGTTTCACATTTGAAATTTTTTTATAAATCATCAGCATTGTTTTAATTTGCATGTTTTTATTTCAATTTTAATAATTATTCTGTAAAGTTACAATTTTGTAATCATTAAGAGATTATTACTCAAATACAGTAACAACAGAATTATGGATTAGGGAACAAACAATCATTAAATAAGCAAATTACAATTAAATGATGAATAAATAAATCAATTAAATATAAATAAGAAAGAAATAAATTAAATACAAACAAGGAAATAAGATACAAACAATAAATAGATTTAAAAACCAAATAATACTTTCAGAAAAATAGATTACAGATACAAAATTTAGCTGGATGTTTGAAGTTTTCTTTTTTTGTTTAACTTGTTACTTGTAATATTATTATTTTCCCTAGAACAAAAATTATTTAAAAGAGCATTTATAGAGCTTCAGACCAACATTCTTTGTATTTTTTCTAGATTGTGACCCTCATCACAAGTGTCAACATCAAAAAGAAGCTCATAATCTGCCAAAATGTTATATGCATGGCTAATTTTCTTTGATTTACTGAATGAAGAAAAGAATTATTTTTTATCAGTTTATCAATGACTACATGATTATACAGCACAAAATGTATAGTTTTATCATTAGGATATAAGATAGAACCTCTGTTAATATCCTGAAAATAGCTGCTTATTTCAGGTATTTCTTCCACATTATCTCTTACACTTCCAGATATTAAATCTTTGCAACTATTGCATTTAATTTTCTTAAAACTGCATTACAGCAATAACCTGCTAAGTATTGTATTACAGGTAGAACTTCTCTACAATTATTAACATCATCCTCTTTAACATCAATTCTATATTTATACATATCTAACTTGTTCTCCTCTGTCACTTCACCCCAGTTTGGTTCTTGCAAACTCTTTAAATCAATTTTAATACATTGCTGATTAAATGGTAAGCTCAATTTTAAAACTGATTGCATTCTAATTTTTTTTTTCACACTCAAACACTTGCCGTATCGAGATAGTATACTAATCCCTACTAAGTTGCTGATATTGACCAAACCTTGCTTCAAGGTGATCAGTTTGAAATTTGCCTGGTAATATGTGTAGCATTTTCAGTTCTTCTATGCAATACTTGGTCAGTTCTAGAAATGTATAGGTTGCATGATGCAAAGCAGTGAAAGTTTCCTTTGTTAATTTGCCATTTCTTCCAGAAATACTATTCCAAGATTCTAACCAGTCACAGAATACAGAGAGAAATCTAAAATTTTCTTCATTCATTCTAAGTGGATTGCAGTATTTATTTCTAAGTCAACAACTTTTATATGGCATTTTTACATTCATTATTGTCCACCAGATATAAAATATGTTTATATATTCTGCAACTTCTGCAAAATTAGGCAAATGTTTCAGTTTTCCTAAGATCAATAATCGTTGAATAGTGTATTCATTAAAAATTTGCAGAACTAAATTAACATTTTGCTTTTGAAGATTAGTAGGAGAAAGTGCCTTTGAGGTTAATTTATAACAATATTTCAAAATTGACTGAGATTCTAAGGCATGAAGTTTCTGCAAGGTAGAAAATGGGACACTTTGGATACTATCTAATTCATGATTTCCATTATGACAAAATTTGGGGAACAGCATGCATTTATTTGTATCATTTTGATCAAGCCAATATATGGACTGAGTCGAAAAGAAAGAAAAGGGGTTGAAACTTTATAACTGGGTGTGAATATACAATGGTAAGCTTTGGAGAACTACAAAAGAAAGATATAGCTTTTTTATTTATAGCATTATTATCTGTTATGATTGATAATACTTGAAAGCCTATTTCCTCTAAACAAATTATTATATGTTTAACTATGTCAAATAACTTCTCAGCTTTAAGACATTTAGTTGGCATAACATGCACAAGATCTTTATATTGTGAGAAATACAATAAAAGCAAAAGCACTTGTTGCAGCTTCATTGCTGTTGTCAGATAAGCCAACAATATTATCACCATTATAATCTAAATAAGGTTTTAGATTAATTTCATCAACAAGTAATGATACTGTGATGTCCTTCTGCACTAGTAGCGTAAATTTGTTTTTATTATACATAAGAAAATTGTTATCATGTTGCTCAATCAAAGGATTCATATATGTCGATAAGGTTAGTCTTTTAATGGTTGAATAGCTAGAAGTAAAATTATATTTTTGCTGTCTCTTAACAATCTGTACCCTTTAGGGGAGCAGTTATATAACAATGAAAATATCATTTCTGTTGAATAATCAAGCTTATTTTGTGTCATTAAATTTAGCTGCTCATATATAAATTTCATTGCATTAAGTTTGTTTGATTCTTTTTGCACTCATAGTAGAAATGATATTACCAATTTTAATATAAAAATCATATTTTGAGGTGCAGTTTGATGTTGTTCAGTATCCATTTTCTTCATGTTTTCTATCAGAATTTCAAGAGTATTTTTGATGTTTAGGAATCTTATAGTCCCCTATTGAATGCATTTCCACATCTCTACAAAACACATGTACTGCAAGATCAGATTAAATTACAAGAGACAGATTGATTTTTGGATATGGGGATTTGATGATGCTGAATATAATAAGTGTCTTTTGTTGCCTAAAAAAACTCCAGTAATTTCTACCAAGGAAATTTAATTTCCCTTCTAGATCATTAATATTATGGAATTTCTTCTCCATTTTATATGCTAAGTCATCAGTAATATTTTGATTTAAAGCACTTTTAAGAGCAGAATTCTGTAGTCAAATTCTTCTGGAATCTGGTGACTCTCTAGAAGTATTCAATGAAGATAAATATGAGGGACAGTTTGGGAAAATTCTAGGAATAGCACCATCACGAAGGTATATTTTTTAGTTTAACTGCAATTGTGACACCTGTTTTTTTTTTTTGTCAAAAGTTGACAATTCTCTCCTTATGTCCTCCAGTTGAAATGTAGTTCACATGTAAAGATTTTAAAAACCAAACCTATTTTAAATTCTTGTGGAAATCTAAGAAAATCAATCAGCATATGATATGACTACCATAACTGAAAAATAAATTTTAAAAATCTGTAAACTTGGTTTCCTTTTAATTTTCTAAAAAAGCTTCTTTAGATTATGTTAAAATGAGACCAGTTGAAATATTTAAAAAAATTTTCTCCATAAATATGAAGAGAGAAAGAAGAAATAATGATCACAAACTGTTATATCTAACACATATAACAGGTTCTTAATTTTTTTTCCATTCAATATTACTGTGGTGAATACGAAATAAAAATAACTCTCTTTTCTCCATTGTTTTCAAATTTGTAAGCCTATACAAAAATTTAGTTTAACCAATAGAAAGTGGGATTGGCTCTGGGCTGAAGAAATGACCAAGGCAAAGTTTACTGAGCCTATGTGAAAATTTATTTTCACCAATGAAAAAAGGAGCAGCTTACAAACTGAGAAAAAAGTAACAAGTTGATGTGAAATTACTTTTTGATATGAATAGGCAGAGAAAATTGAATCAAAGTGGAGAGAGAGAAAAAGAGGCAGGAGGCAGAAAGCCAGAGTTCCATGCATCTGAATAATGCTGGTGTCAAATTACACTCTGATACATTACCAGCCTCTAATGAGATTAGGGCAATTTCAAAGAACTCTATTCAACTCCAAAGATAAGTACCTTAAAATATATCTGTCGAATACAACTGTATAATTTTTATGTAAAAAACAAACTCTCTCAATTTGTTTTATACATCTTGGAATATTAATGTGTCTAATGATTTAATATGAACATTTTCTCTTCTTGACAATTCATCGAAACTACGAACTTTAAATATCTGATTCCTTTTCCTGAAACAAGCTACTGACAACTTCAAATGTGTAAATTTGTAAATAAATTCCTTATCTTGTTTTGTTAAATATAACATGTGTGTTTCCTTGTCATTATCCCTCAATACTTCAGTACCACTTTATGCCCTGTGGTATGTTAGTATTTATATGCTGTGAATCAAGAGAATGTGGGGAGAATTTATTATTCTGTCAAATTCGTATTTTTCAATAAAATATTCATTGTGAAATTATCCCTCTCTCATTTTTGCTGACAACATTTAGTGCCCTATAGCTTGTGAAATACTAGTATGGCAGGAACCCATCAGATATATTAAAAACACCAAGACTAATGGCCTCTAACATAGATGAGGAAATGTCTGAAAATCTGCCAATTACCATCCTTTGACTGTGCTATTTTTATTAAAGAAGTAAATTCCAGTTCTGGGAGTCAATGATGTTATTATATTATAGTTGTAAGTGTATAAAAATCTTATTTTTACTACTTTAAAAATGTTAGTCATGAATAAATGTTTAATCGTCTTGTGTGGGAAATGTAACAACTCCTCAAATACATGTGTCTGTTTGAAATAGATGATACACTTATCTGAAGCTGTTCATGTTCTGCTTCCATTAACTGCTTGTCCTTGCATTATTCAGGTTAACCTGTGGCCAGCATCACCTGTTCTTGGAGTAGGGTGATAATACGTCTGTCTCATTCGTGGTCATCTCAGCCTCTACAAATTGGTGCCTGAATTCTATTTTGCACCTAATTTTAGGTCATACCCATTATTATCAGATGAATGGGTTTGACCTGCTATCAGCAGGAGTCATCTACCAAAGAGACATAACCTATATTTTTTTTTTATACAAGGTTGTTTTTTGTACACATTCTTTTGAGAGGAGTGTAATTTTAAGAAGGCCAGATGGTTTGTGTAAAAAATTGTTACATATGTATAGCTTTTTATGTTCAGCAATTAAAAGTTGCCAAAATTGTTAAGAATCCATTTCAAGTTCATGTAAAAAATTTTTTCATATGTTGTGGCCAATGAGAGCTATGGATTCAAGTCCTTGTAAAAATTTTGAAGGAGCTTCTGTGAGCCTCTTTTTAGAATTCAGTTCAGTAGAGTATGGACCAGAAGCCATTTGTTATCATGTAGGAGAAGACTTTTTGACAGCAATTGAATAAGGCAAATTAACATCAAGGACAGAAAGAAATTGACATCAAAGAAGAGACAGGTAAGAGAGCAACAGTTACCAGCCAGCTACAGAGAGTCTAGCATAGGGGTCAGCAAGCTACGGCACGTGTACCACATGTGGTACACCAAACAATTTCCAATGGCATGCAGCCGCAAATGACATTACAACATCCGAACCTACTACAAACCAAAGTAGATATTTAGCCGTTTCAATTTTAATATATACTAAAGTATATATACTATATATTACTATATTGTAAAACAGGTATATTGTCCTTGACTTGCATAAAAATATGTATGCTGTTGGCTCACTGAATGATTTTAAAACTCTAAATCAGCACATAGTTAGCAAAAGGTTGCTGACCCCAAATCTAGATATGAAAATTCTCTGGCAGTTAGATAACAAAGAACAAAAAGAAAACAAAAATTCAAAGAAATTTTCCCAAGCATGAACAGAGATTTTTCTAAAATTACTTTATATCTCAGACATGCATGTGGGGCAAGTAAAAGAAGGTGTTTTTTTTTTTTCCTGAAAGGTGGTTGCACTTTAGTTTTTCTGCCTTCTTGAATTTTCTCGTTTTGTCATTGAATCCGTGTCTTTTCCTAAACTCTAACCCTTTTTTCCATTTTAGATGGTAATCCTTTTTATCTAAAATTCTTATCCTGCCTTAATACCCACACAAAAGAAAATTTTTGTGAAAATTTTGTATTTATACCTTTTTTGTCTTAATTCTGTAACAAATGTCTTTTTTTTTTTTTCATTTTATGCACTGATTGAGTGGTGTTTTGTATTTTCACCTATTTTGACCTCAAGAAGAGAAACACATGTTCTGTTTTCCCTTTCTATTCCTACTAAGTAGGTTTTTGTGTTTATCACAAGAATTTAGATTTAGTAAAGAGTTAAAATTTTATAAGTATGACACATATTAAAAAAATGAGAAATTAAGTTTAAAAATTAAAAAGTAATTTGATAAGAAAATTTAAAGTTAGTCTCAAGCAATATTCTATTGAATTATTTAAATGGTATCTATCTTGGAAAACTGTAGCAAACAGATCCTTAATTGTTATATAGCTTGACATAAAAGAACAATTATCCTAAACAATTAACTTTAATTTGATTTGCTTATTACTTTTGAATGTTTGATATACTTTCATACTCTGAAAATATTTTGCTTTTCACTGAATGGATGTAGAAAAAAAGTGAAAGTAGTTGCTACTCAAATTCCATAAAATTTCAGCCAGAGTCATGACACATACGCTAGATTTCATTGTTTAAAAGGCTCATTTTCAGGATACAAAATATCTTTCTGTAACATTTTTTCAAATGCCTATAATAAACCTTGGATTATTTTGATGTTTTTAATTAAAAAAAAGTCTTTTGAAGCTTAGCTATCATTTTTGCAAACAGGAACTAAAATATATTTGCTTTTCTTATCTGGATAAGTCATTTTATGATAAAAATAAATTGCAATAAAATTCATTAAAAATGTTTTAATTTTATATACAGGGTGATTGAAAAGTAACTCCCTATTTTATGCATGATAGACTCTCCTGTTTAACTATCATTTTTACAAAACAGGAGAGTCCATCATACATAAGATAGGGAGTTACTTTTCAATCACTCTGTAGTAAAATATAATTTTCTTGGATTAAAGATTCATGAAAAAATATACATTTAAACCAGGAAAATAAAACAAATAAGAGCGTACAGTTAATATCCAAATCTGAAACTAATGCCAGGAAAGCTTAATTCATAATTGAAATTTAAATCTGAAAATAATATTAATTTCTATTAAAGAAGAAGCGATAATTTATATTGAATCCTAGAAATATTGCTATTTTCAATGCCAAGGAATATTTTGTGTGTAAAATAATGTTAAAAAAGAGAAAGTCATAATAATTCCCATTCAAATTTGTGTGGGAAAGGCAGAAGGCAAAAACGGATGATGGAAATTCCTAAGGATGAAATTGATCTATCGATTGAAGTAAGATTTCATGCCTCTTTTAGTTGTCTTGAATGTGTGACTGGTACAATAATTATTAGCATTGAAATTCAGTTCAAATCCTGGCCATGTGTTCTGTCACTGAAAGTTTGTGTAAGAAAGACAAATAAGAAGTGATAATATATATTGCATCCTGAAAGTATTGTTATTTTCAATGCAAAAGAATATTTTATATTTGGATATAAAATAAGAGGAAAAAGTAACAATAATTCCTATCAAAGTAGAAAGGATATATGGAAGATTGTTTTAATGTTTCAATTCAAATTTAAATATACATATGTTGTGTATGTAATATTATGTGCAGGATTGTTTCACAAAACTTGACAATACCAGAAACCAAATATGTTAATTTTTATTTCTATGCAGTTAAATTGTTTAAATGCCTGTTTTACTGAAAGGGACAGAAATACTCAAATATAAATAAAGTTTATTCTTAATTTTGATCCGGATGCATGCACATTTTATTTTAAAATTAAAAAAATATATAAAAAAATTAAACAGAACTTTTCAGCTGAATTGGATGTATTTAAATGAATTCTTGCTTCCTAAATCTACATTATGGCTGAATTATTCTCATTATTTTATGAGGATTACTTGCTTACAATAAAACTTAGTCCTCTTTTTTTTTTTTTATGCTTATCAATGGCAGAGGAAATATAGTCATCAGAGCTAGCTAGATTATATTCTTTGTGAGAATTTTATCAGTTAAACTATTGTTTTCAGTTCAAAATTTAATGAAAATATTCTCAACATTAAAATTATCATAAATTATGGTAATTATGGCTTACTTGTTTATTGATAATTATGTCAGTATTGTTTTGACTTTAAAATCCTACAATTGGTAACATGGCTGTATTTAAAAAAAGCACATGAACATTAATGCTTAATGATGCTCTTCCTTGTCATGATTAGCTCTGTAATTTACTATTTTAAATGTCAATGTGGTGCTCATATATTAGTAGAAGTCAGTTGCCAGAATTAGGAATTAACAAGATGCACCAGCAAATACTTGGAAAGGAGATTGTGATAATTTACATGTCTGTATCAATACATTTTTGTTGCCAATAACCAAGCATTTGTTACAAAACCATCAGTTTGCCCAATACTGAGATAGGCTCATTTAGAATTTCACCTAAAAGTATTAGAGGCTATATTAAGTCCTTCCAGCCATCTCTCTGTAAGCAGAAGGTATGGGTTTTAAGCCTGAATTTTATTAGCCTTTGGTGATTATATATTTAATAATTATAACGTCTTTCTTTTGGTGTTCTTTTTTTTTTTTTACTTTATCTACAGTGCACTTTTGTTTAGTCTTTGATAGAGAACTTTGATAAGAGAGAAATGAAAACTGGTTAATCCTTTTCCTTTTTTGTCCTTTTTTGATTTACCTCTTTATGAGAACTATAAAATGTTTTGTTATTCTTTCTTATTGTTTATACACTACTTCAAATTAGATCTCTTTTGGATTCACTCTACATGCCTGCAAGGTGTGAACATCAAGAAAGCAAACTTCAGATATTACAAAATTTCACCATCATTCAAAATTGCCTTCCTTACACATCCACTGTAACAACTAAAGAACCATATATCAATATTTTTAATGTTTCAAAACACACACAGCCTCTGTATTGGCAAAGTCAGATTTGCCAATACAGAGTCAGTCACTAATCTATTCCAGTCCTCTTGACATCCCCACCATGACCTTGGTCAACCATCTGTATAAATACATAAGTTCCTGGCCTTACCAACAATACCCTTACACCAAATTGCCTCTCTTACCAACAACAACTAAAGAACCTCATATCAACAATTTTGCTATCCTTTCACACCATCTCACAAGCTGGTTATTGCTGTTTTCGTTTGTTATTTTTGGATTCTGGTTGGATGAGAGAACAGAGACATTTCTCTTTGATCAAGCTGCATTAATCCACTCCAGAATTCTCATTGTCACCATTGTCCACAACTCAACCCATATTCAAAATCGCCATGCCTCGCTCATAAACACATAAATATTCTGATCATGTCTGCTGTATTGGAAAATACAAAAGAATTTTATAATTACAATTTTGTATTCTTTTCCTTTTACCTCGCTGGTGGAACTTTTATTTCATTTGTTCTCCTGTGCTACCATACACGAATTTGTAAGTTTTAATATGTCCGTTTTTATTGCAATTATAAAAAAAAACACATGTAAATGTATCAAATGTAATATGAATTAAAGCAAAAAATATGACCAACATTTTATTTAAATTCTAAAAACAAAACAAAATTAAAAAACAAATATGTAGAAAATAATAAAAATTACTACCTCTGTCCCATAATAGTTACATTTTCTATATAAAAGATGTATGTCAATGTAGCACAATTGTGGGACAGATACAGAATATTTTTTAATTTTCAGAAATCCAAAAAAATGTTTGAAATTATTGTTTTTCAGTACAACAAATAGAAACAGTAAATTTTTACTCCACAGTTACTTCTTTAATGGCTTGTTTAATCTTGTTCAGCATGTTGCGTTCTTAATGTGATTTTTATTTTATTTTCAAATTTTTCTGGTTCTTTTTCTCATTTTTCCAAATGCCATGTCTAGAACATCATAGAAACAAGAAGTCTATGTCTGCCTTAGAAAAAATATGTTGCATCTTTGCTATATCACAAGCATTAAGATTGAAATCAACACCTACATTATTAAACAATTTGCTGCAATTTGAGAGGAGAAACTTTATGTGATTCACATCCATGATTTTCTCAAAAGTTTCCCTTCCAATAAAGTCCTTTAAACAGTTGAAGGGACCATAAAAACTAATTTATAATATATAATAATTGTGTATATGAAAATATGTACAATATGGATGTTTTGTAGTAATCTCAGGTAAAGCGAAAGGTATCAAAAAACATAAAAAATAAAATCTTGATCAGCAGGTATTTATTTAAGATTTGATACCCATGTTCAAATCTGACATAATAAAATCTTTGATGAATTCGATGATTTTCTGGTAAACAGCTTGGTCTGCTCGGATAATAGCCAGAAGCATGATGGCATCAGTTGCTTTCAGATGACTCACAATTGAAGAAAAATTTTCAATCAGGTAGTCTTTTTTCTTTTCTGGTAGTTCCATAAACACTTTACTCACTGGTCTGAAATTCCCAGAATTACTGTATGCTAAAAGACCACCAACAGTGCCACCTGGATTTCATAAAAAGAGAAAAGGTTTAAGATTAAACATTTTTTTCTTTCTCCCTTTCTGTCTCTCTTCATATATACACACACACACACACACACACACACACACACACACACATCAAATGCCCATCTCAAAAGTTCAAAGAATTTCAACAAACTGATCAATTAATTCTCTGTCAAGCTACCTAGTGTTTCCCCATGTCTCACCAGATATTTCACTTATTTCTTGAAATTTCTTAGCCTGGAAAGAGAATACCTAATTTTTTTGTGAAATTTTTAAAGACTTTTCATGCTCTAAGATCCATAAATGTTTTAGGTGGAACCTTTATATATATATATATATATATATATATATATATATATATATATATATATATATATATAATTTAAGATTTTAATAAATCTCTAATGTGGTATGAATGAAATTTATGTTTAGTGTTTGTTCTGAGGAGTATAAATATGATATTTCATAAACATTGGTAAAGGCTCGTGTATAACCAGCCAATCTTTTTAGAAAAACCGCTAACAGAGAAATGTCTCCAAACAACCCATTTCAGGTTTTTATCCAGACTTTTCCTTCTAGACAGGTTGCTAATCATAACTAGCTGATCTGGTATTTAACCCACAGCTGAGAGGAGGAAGAGATTGATTCATACCTCCCCAAGGGTATTTTGTGTGAAAGTCAATGTAATTAACTCGGCCTTAATTTAAATTTATACATTATTATATATTGCATTTTGTCTTTCATTTGAATTGTATGATTTGCTCCCAAGTCTCAACCAGGAACTTCAAGAGACAACAAGTTCTTTGTCCCAGAAGATACAAACAGATATGGTGCCATGCAATCAGAGAGAAAAACAATATGTAATTGTAATCATTACACGGAGAGAGAGATCTAAGCAAATGACATTTTTTGCAATTCACATATTTTCAGGGCGCCAGGAATTTGGTCTACATATGTGTTCGCTCCTTCTGATATAATTCCCCAAATTTGATCTCAAGCTTTTTTTATTTACTTAGTTTCTTAAATATTATTATTATTATAACTAATGTAATTTTAGATTAGAGAATTATTTTATTTTTACTGTGGGAGTATGTGATACCTTTGCAGTTTTGTGAATTCATTTTTTTTCATGCAATATTAAGTAATATAAGTTTGGTAAATAAAAGGAATATATATAGAAATGCTGTCTTAAGAATTTCTCTGTTAAACAACATTTGAGAAATAATTTAAAAATGATTAAATTTTCATAAGGTTGAATAATTTTGTTCTCAACTTTAATGTAATTTTAGTTCAGATAATTATTTGATGTTTACCATGAAGAATTTCAAAGTTTCAAAAGAATTCATATGAAAATTTATAAAGAGGAATTGTTAAAATATCTCACCTACTGCGAATCCTGGAGGCCCCATCATTAATCCACCTAAAAATGCGGTGGCACCAGTAATAAGAGCACCTTTTGCACTCTCTTTGGCTGTAACGTATATTTCAGCCTCCTCACAAATGTCTATCAAGATACGAAAGATTTGGTTCTTATTGATTGGCATACCTGAAAGATAAATAAAAATCAGATTTGTAAACTTGGTTTTTGTTTTATGGCACAACTTAAATTGACTGGTCTGTTAGTAAAAAATATTACACCCTTTTTAGCCATGACATTTGGCAGAATAGAATAATAATTGAATACTATTATGAATTAGGAAAAAGAACATTATCAGTAGTAAGCAGTTATCAATATTATAAGCACAGTTTCAAACTTGATATTTGTAAGTAAAATCAAAGTGCAGATGATTTTATAAAAATTCGGGGATCAGTTTCACACTGTATTTATATTATGAACAGGACCTCAACTTATAAAATATTTTTTTAATCTAACAAATGTTCCAATCATTGTTGGCGGAACTTGTTGCCAAGTATTGGGGTGCTCATCAACGTTTCCTTCTGTGTGAAATGAGTCCTATGTTGGATCTGAAGAGATGTCTGCAATGTAGGGTAGGAGGTTCTGTCTATATTTCTGAGATGATGATATTGTCCTCATCTTTGTTGCCATATTTATTACAATGTTTTGACTGTTGTACACTCCGGTCTTCTTCAGGTGGTTGGAATGTCAAACTTAACCCTTTATTTCACTCACTGGGGTAGACTGTTCTAGTTCCACATGCTATGTTTAATGGATGTCAGTTATCAGTTATCTCCTGTTAATTTCCCTCTGGAATGGCACAGTGGATAAAGACGTTGGTTAGATCCAGTGACAGGACCCAAAGAGTGTGAGTTCAATAACTGGTTAAAGCAGTGGAGAACTTTCAGAGGGAAATTAAACATGGCACGTGGAACTAAAACTGTAATTGGGAAAGGGTTCATAAGGTAAATTTGATATTGGACATGATCCATCATTCCCTTATGTAGAGCTTGGATGAGAGCTGGTAATTTCTCAGAGCATCCATAGTGTCTGACGACTTGCCACAAAGCCGGTCTTTGAGGAAGGGCTAATGAATGCTAATATACAAAAACCGTTTTATACAAGAAGAGTTGTGGCTATATTTTGCTCATAAATATTCATCAGGTTAACTGAAAAGTCTAGGTAAATTATGGAGGATGCTAAGTGACATAATTTAGTGTAATGATTGAAAAAGAGTAAATGATGTTGTTGATTTTTTTTTTTACATAAATTTATCCCATACTAAAATAATAACTGTCCTTTTGACACACCATTTTTATGTGGACACAAAGCTTAAACACTGGCAAAACATTTTGTTTACATAGAAATAACAAATATACTCATTAATGTTTGAGTTTTAAAACATCTAGCCTTAACCTGAAATTTAAAGTAGCAAAATTAGAGGTGAACTTGATTGAATAATATTACTCTTATTGATATTATGGTGTATTAGCTGATTTATCTGAAATAAGGAAGTCCAACAATTGTGGTTGTATGTTTCAATTATTGAGACAAATGAATACAATGCATCTATTTTATGAATGGTTCACTGTAAATCCTTCAGAGTAGAGTACATTTATCATCATTTCTTTTAATGTTCTTCAGGGAGAAGAATCATAAAAATAGGAAATTATTCTTACAAGCATGAACTTTAAATATAAATGAAGACACTGACATTTTGTTTTAATTTTACAATATATTAAACCTTTAACATTCAACCTGCCACATAATCATCAGCTCTCAATGTTCAACCCACTGCATGTATACTCTGCCATAATACAGGGTGTGATGGATAAATTGTTGTCTAAATTACACAAAAATTAAAATAAAACTGACATTTTAACAGATATACCTCCTGCTTGTGTGGCATGGTACATAGGGTCTTCCGGCAACCACCCCCTTGACCCAGGTCAGCACTACCTCCTCAATGCACTTGATGTAGGCCTCTGTTGATTCTGCCCTCACCAACAAATTCGGGAATTCTTTTCTTATCAGAACAATGAGTTTTCCAAGCTGCTGTACTTTTGTAATCACCAGTAGCCTCATCCAATTCTTTCCGAATCCTCCGCACTGTCCGCAGATTGAAATCCAAACACTCTGAAATGTTCATAGTGGAGCTTCCAGGGCCAATGACAAGCAGTACGTCATGCCATTTCCAAATTCATGGCAGAGTGAATTGTGTCATGGTGCCCAACTGACTCTATTATACTTTGCAATCAACAAAATTAAAAACAAACAATGTGCATGTGCAAAATTAAAAATAGAAAATGGCAAAAATTTACACATTGCACCCTGTATATGACATCATTGCAACTAATGCAGGAAATCATGTAAACAGTGAGACTTTAACCATAAATAGTAAGACTTTGAGAATTGATATGTATAGGATAGGTTTGAACCTGTTGAATGCTAAAGGCTTACATAATATGACAATTCTTAAGGAATTAAGTTTTACAGGACTTAAAAAAAAAGTTAAATAAATAAATAAAAAAATAGTTGTAAAATTCTGACATTAATTCTATTTTTTTTTTTTTTTTACTAATGTTCACCTAATAGAAGGGTCACTCAAGGTAGAGGGTTAATGTGTGGAGTTGTATTAGTGTAAGAAAGGGCAAAATAAGAGGGAAGATAGCTAATTCTAGACATGAGGAAGTTAAGATTTAATTAGCAAATAAAATTTCAGAGTTCAGGTAGAGACATTAGGATGTTAGAATTGAAGTAGACTTTAGAAGGGACTGGAAACCCAATCCTAAACAAGAAAGAACCACTAGTCTTGTTCAAATGACTGGGGAAGAGTATGAACCAGATGATAGGCAAGCCTATTGACTCCCGATTCTTTTAGACTAACATCCTTCTCTTTTTTTTTGGTTTTTATCATAATGTTTAATTTTGTTTGGTTTGGTTTGTTTTACAGGATATCAACCTCAATGGGTAATTTAATGCCAACAAGGTTTTTATTGCTGGTAATATTTTTTTTTCAAAAAGTATTTTTGGTAATATTTTTTCCAAAAAAGTATTGCTGGTAATAATTTTTTACAAAAATGTTTTGCTGGTATTAAAACCTATTTTTACATGTTTTGACCCAGTTTGGGGGTTAACTATTTGTCCATAGCTGGGACCATAACAGGTGCTACCACCTCGGGTCAGGGTGGGCCTGGAAACACCAGCAATTAAGAGGTGGTTCTACTCTCTTCAAAACCTCATGATCAGAGCCCTTGTTGCTGGACGTAGTTTATGCTCATACCCAGGATAGATTTAATTTTGTGTAGTAAGACAAACAATAATAACAAACTTAGTCAGAGATTGTTGTTTTGTTCAAAGTTTGCTAAAGATTTCTGAATGTTTCATACACCTGAGGAAGAATGGAGAATAAACTGATTTATACAACAGTGATGACAATGTCAACCAGAAAGAATAATTGAATAGTAACATTTTTCAAAAACTGAGTAGATTAGGTTGATGCAATTACTGCCTGCTTAGTGATATTTCTTATCATTGAAGTCCCTTATTTTTTGTACCAATAGTCAACCGTGAGGAAGGTTTTCAAGGTATGAAAATGAAAGGTCTTTTAAATAATTGAAGGCATTTTTAGTTATCCCTAGAATATTTATATAATAAAATGTATTTCATTTGAGAAAAAAAAATGTTTGAAGAAAAACAAAGAAAGAAATCTGAACTACAAAGGAAGATCAAAGTAAAAATGAATAGCTCAGTCTCACTATTACGGGCATCAAGTGTTACTTTTATGTATGTTTTTGTGATAAAATTAGGGAAAAATCAAGTCACTAAAATTCAATTCCTACCTTACTCCATTTCCTGTCATGTTTGTTATGTGACAGTCTAAACGAAATTGTGTGTTTGTTTTTTTAAATTTTGCACTGCTTTTATACTAATACATCATGTGACAGTTGTAGTGTCACATGACTATGCATCTAAGGGAATACCCTCCTCAACTTTGGCCACTTTTATTTTATTTACTTTTTCATATGTATGTTACATCTATATGAATAAAAAATTTTTATGGCCAAAATATTGAAACCTTTTCTTTCAACCTAATATCTATTCAGAGTGACCAATTAAAGGACATTGGTTAGAATTTAAACACAGTTGTCTTTCTTTCTCTTTTCACATGATAAAGAAAAAGTCACTTTTGGAAAAAATAGTCCCTAGTGATAAAAACTAGATTTACTGTGGAAATCTTAAAATAAAGAAAATTGTGGTTAAATTAAATGTCTTGAATATCTCAACATCAATGGAATACATCTCTTTTGCACTTGCTGAGACTTTTTCCCTAATTGCTGGATAAGCTGCTACAGTGAGTAACTGGCTTGTTTGAATGACATGGGAAAAGACCTTTCACTGGATAAGGAAGATGACATTTACTGTATGATAATGCTTGCTTTCTTGTGATACAGCAAACAATTTGGAATATAGCTGGGATGCAAAATTCATCTACACCTGACATATTCTCAAGGTCTATCATCATTTGTCCTATCCCATTGCTTGGCCAGTGATTTAACAAATTGAAGATATTAAAAAGTTCCTGAATGAATTTCCTGAAAAGAAAACCATAATATTTCTATTATGAGAAAATAAAATCGACAAACTTGGACCTTCATACCTGCAAAAGTGTCAAAAGGACAGTTTTTTCATTGGCACTGCAAT
Source organism: Acanthosepion pharaonis (assembly GCA_903632075.3). Classification (NCBI taxonomy): domain Eukaryota; kingdom Metazoa; phylum Mollusca; class Cephalopoda; order Sepiida; family Sepiidae; genus Acanthosepion; species Acanthosepion pharaonis. The sequence continues at coordinate 801,940 of CAHIKZ030004226.1, forward strand.
TATTTTAACTATCTTCACTCGGCAATATTTATTGTTTTAAAAAAATGATGATTAGAATTGTAATAAAACCAAAACAAATGAATTTATACATTTTTTCTTCTTGAGAATTTACAACGAAAATAAACAGTTTATTAGATTTTTTATTTACACTTTCATATAATTTATTGAAGTGGTTTGCAAAACATTGACTAATTGCCACTCGATTCAAACTTTATAAAATGGTAAATAAGGATTTCCTCATAGTTGCTTCATACATTTTAATAATTCAGTAAATGTTTATAAATTTATGAATAAAAAATTATTTTCACATTTATTTCTTCATAAATTCATAAATGATAAATATTGTATTGCATTAGTTTTAATTGTATTAGTTTTTAGAATGTTGTAAATATAAAATTATTCTTGTAAGTAAACTAATAAATAAATAGTGTTTAATTTTTGTTATAAATTCTCAAGAACAAAAAAATATCTATAAATTCATTTTCATGTTTTATTAATTCTAATCATTGCTTTTTAAAACAATAAACATTACCAAGGAGGGAAGGGAGTTAAAATAATTAGCTGTGTTAATAGAAAAAATGTATTTTTGACACACCATTGCTTTTGGAGGCACAATGTTTCAATTTTGTTGTAAAGTCTTTGTGGTATGAAAAAAAAGTTAGGGAAATTAGTTTGATGACTGAATAATGGAAGATGAATTTTAGGGGAAAAAAACATTTTCCTTTTCAGGGCCCAATACACCCTTTTGTAACATTTTTTCAAATGCTTTATTTGAATGCTTTTAATAATAATAAGTTAAACTTAATTAGAATATCAATAATTTAAATTACAACTGAAAGGCATCTTCAAACAATTTTTTTCTATTGAACAATTTACGTCTGCCTTGTTTTGATTTGACCTGACAAGGTTAAAACGTCTGTTGCGGACCCGGTAGCGTGCAGTGCTGGTTTATTAAAAGGTGGCCTTGTGCCAGACACAACTTATGACTACAAAATCCACAAAGTAAAAATATTGAGTGAGTGAACTTAGTGAGAAAAAGGGGTCATTCAACATGTGCATAATACAAGTAGATAGCCGGAATTAAACGACAAAATGAGTCTGGTTGAAAAACATATATGAAATTTTAGTGTGAAGTTTGATAGTGTGAGTGTAATGTAATATTTTTTAGGTACTGGTTCAAAGTAAGGTTCAAAGGTGTATGAACAGATTATCAACTTTCATTGAGAATTCAGAGTTGTTTGCATCAAGGCGAGGTTGAGTCTTGGAAATAATAAAGAAAACGCGATTATTTGGACAATAAATTTATTTTAGAAATACGAACACTTTTTTTAAGCCTGTTACATAATTTACAGAAGAAAGCATATATTGATTGATTAAATAACTTCATTAAACTTTCAGATCCAAATAGTGATTTTTCAAGCATAGCTTAGATGTGGTACAAGGCCTAAAATATGGGCACGCACCCAGTGAGGATGGACCTCGCTGCTCATTCGTAATTGTTCTAATCTAGCGACACAAGCTTGCTTGCTAACCCATTACCACCACAAGGTGCCCCTTCCAGATCCAGATACAGGCCCGCTTTCATTTCTTGACAAATATATTCGTTTTTACTTTTTAGAAAAGTCACCTCGGGGCGCTTAATTATTAATTAAAATCCCTTGAGAAATCGAGCATTTTTTTTTTTTTACGGTAGATAAGTTTTGGGCTCAACTATAGTTTTAACTGGACATGTTTAGGAAAAGCAGTAACAGTAATCATCCACTAAAGTTATTTCGTATGGATAAAAAGTAAAAACGTCAGACGGTTTGGGTAAAGAAATAAAGGAAAAAAAAAACAAAAAAAAAAAACAAACTTTTTTTTTAAAATCATGCCCGGTAAATTTCAGAGAGTCAAGTTTTTAGCGACATATTAGAAAATGACAAATTTTAGAGCAGGTCAAAAAAAAAAAAAAAAAAAAAAATCGTTGCCACAAGTGGATAGCTAAATGAACGGAAAGTAAAATAAAAAAAAATGTTTGATAAAATATAGATTTGGACCTGGATAATGGAACGAGTGAGGAAGAAATCCTTAACTTCCCTAACCCTTGAAAACAAGCGCACAATGAATGACTCCAGTTTCTAAAACACTTAGTTAAAAAAAGAACATTCAAGATGAAAATATCAATAAAAGACACCAAGAACCAGACAGATTACTTGTTGATCACCAACAATACGGTGTTTTATAGTCAAAATTAAAAAAAAACAAGTCAATTGTGTTGTGGGTCACCTTTCGTGGAGTGAAGAAAAACAGAAACAAGATACAATTAATGAATGAATGGGTCGTGAATCTGCTAGGTATAGTATCAATCAGCCTCAACTCATTCCCCTTCTTTTAGGCCTTGTGCCACAATTGTATTATTATAACATAACACAATAAATCAACATTACAATGAAAAAGTAGTTTTTTTTCAAACAGATTTACAGAAGAGTGTCAAAAATCCTAGTTATTTCCCTTAGATTAGTCTAATTTAAAAGAAAATATTTTATGACAGCGGCGATGATCTACTAAAATTGTGTTGTTAAAACTAATGGTAAGATTACAAAAAATAAACTCAACACAATGCCCGAACAGTAATATGAGAATTGCACAGTAACTCTATTTGCACTCGTAGTTAAGAACAAGTACAAAGAATTGGAACATGTTGGTGATTCAAAATAGAATGCCTTAAGTTAAGGAAAAAACACTAGTTGCATTCGCAAAGTCATCCCGAGGAAGAAAAGAGAAAAAGAAGTAGGTGAAAAAAATGAAAGATGCAGAGTGTATAAGGTTAAACAAACCAATCAGAAATAAGATTAAATAAACCAATTGGAGATAAGGTTAGATGAAAAAGGACTAAACAGGAAATATGAAGAGAGTAGAAGAAATGAAAGACACTGATGCAGTGGACAAGCACAAAAAGTGAAACAAAAAAGACAAAAAAAAAAAAAAACAGGTTCTTTCCAAAAAAGAAACAATTGTGATGGGGGGTAAAAAAGGAAACGTATAAAGAATCATGGAATGAATGCATAGGAGAACTCTTTCATGATAACAGATGAGAGAAACCTATTAAATACTTGTATATAAAAGTATGAAAGGAGCAAGGCTACTGAAATTTGAAATAAAAACAGAAATCGTGTAGATGAAGGGGAACAAATCAGCAGGAGCAGATGCGGTTGTCATAGAGATGTCAATAGCCTTAGATGACTTTAGGATTGATAAGATTACTGAAGTTAAAATAATGGTGAAATACCAGATCTAGGCAGATCAATGTTCATAACACAAGAAACCAAGTGGAAATAAATGTAAACTTCATTAAACAATCAGCTTGATAAAGGACATCACAAAACTAATAACAGAGCTTGCAACAGAATTGGATCATAGAGGAAGAACAATGTGGGTTTGTAAAAGACATTTAAATAAAATAATTAAAAAATAGCAATACTCCATTGAGGGTCAGAATACTGTCAAAATGAGCAATAGAAAAGAAGATCTATATTTGTGTTTCATACATTATGCAAAAGCATTCAGTAAATTACAACATAAGGAACTTGAGATGTTAGAAAAGCTTGGTCTATAGGGAAAAAACATTTTATATAATGATGTTTAGTCTGTACAAAGCCCAAGAGCCACTCCAGGTACAGAGTTACAGATGTACAAATAATCTACACTCAGTATTGGTAACAAATGGGTTGCCTGTAAATAGACAACAAATAAAAGCATTATTTACATTATTTGGACTGTTACCCTCATCTTCATTGCCATATTCACAACGTTTTGGCTGTTGTACTCTCTGGCCTCAGGTAATTGGAATTTCGAACTGAACCCTTTATTTTGTCCACTGTGAATACATGTGAATATGGCAATGAAGATGAGGATAACAGTCTGAATAATGTAAATAAATAAAAGCAGTACACCAAAATAGAAAGAGAAATACAAAGTTGTGACTTCTCACTAGATTTCAAATAATTAAAAAGGAACTACTAGAGTTTACTATTGGCAGATGTAACCATAACATACCTTATGCAAATGACACTGTATTTAGGCAGAAGAAAAAAAATGAAAGAACTTTTATAAGGTGGTTGAATAAAGGAAGAAAAAAAGTATTTACTATTAATTGTAAAAGACAGTATACATGATTGCAACATGTAATATCAAAATTTAATAATTAAAATAGCTGGAGCGTAAATATTTCAGAAGCATGTAAAAAGCTACATAAAAAGAATAAACATATATAATAAACAGCAGACTTCAGAAAAAGTTACCAAAAATAAAATGTTATATAAGATTAAAAATGTTCAGGTGTAATAGAAACAGTGTGTGATAAAAAAGGAATTTTCAAAAAACTGTTGGTCTAAATGCACAAATCCTTGGGTGTGTATCACATAAAAGCAGATAAATACAACATTTTGTATCAGGTTGTAGTCAGTCAGCTGATCTACACTGATTTATACTAAAGAGAAGTGGCCAAAGGTCAAAAGACTCACAGGTAATTGATATTATATAGCAGTTTCTTGAAGTTAGTACATTTACCATATATACTCATGTATCATGTGACTTTTGAAGAGATAGTTTTTAAGTTAATTTTAAGAGGGCCACATCATATGCAAAATATAAAATTAACTTGTACTGCTGGCCCTGGCTACACCATTGACCAAACTATATATCCATCTACTGTAGTCGAAAAGTACAGCTGTATTTAAAATAAACATGATTTTGATAAAACTGATGTTTTACTTAACTGTATCCAATAATAATGCATGTAATATTCACATATTAGTATCATATTATAAAATACAAACATAACGAATATGGATCTTTTCCATTGTTTATATTTATAAGATGTTTAGCTGTTTCTTGTTCAGTTGTTTATAGCTGTCCATGTTTATATAACAAGTATAGCATTACTAATGATAGTTTTATCATTCTTTTTTACTTTTTTAACTAGAAGATAGGATAAAGAGAGAGAAAAGGTCTATTATAACTTGGTCTCTCAAAAAAGGAACTCACAATGATACACGAGATACACAATAAAATCATTTTTATAAGTGAAAATTTGGGACGTCACATGATACACCAGATTATGCATTACATGAGTATCTACGGTAAACTTCTTTTCCTTCTGTAAGTCAGTCAGTCAGGTCTGTGCCATGTGTGATACACGCTTAGGTGATCATGTATCTTTTGATACATGACTGATGATGCAGATTTTTTTCCCACAGTAGGTTGCAAATTTTTCTGTGGTAGACCAGTTGCCATCCAAGGCTATAGAACCCAGTCTGTCCTGCTATTTACCTATAGCTGGGGAAAGAAGAGGATTCATACCTTTTCCAAGGGTATTAGCACATAAGTGAATGTAATGTTTTCGACTGGAATTCGAACTCGGCTCTACGATTCCTCAATCTGAGCCACTATCCATTACTCCACCATGCCTCTGTAAGTAATGACATCTAATAAAATGTATGAAGTTTTGGTAAAGTTTAGTAAATGTACAAATAAAAAGTGTCAAAAGGATGTTTTTCTTTTTACATCACTATTTTTTTGGGTAGTTTTATACTTTTAAAAAGCTATTTTTAAAATTTTAAATGAAACCCAAACATATATATTTTTGTTTTTTTAACTACCAGGTAATGTTTAAAAAATTAAAATATTTTAAGCAATTATCTGATATTTTATTGATTTTTCTTTAGTAATTTTGAAGATACTTTCTCATAGTATAATAATTTAAAATACTATAAAAATTTCTTAAATTTTTTAGTTACCTCTATAATGGTATTTCATTATTTAATAACTAAGATAATATGATAAATAATTCTATTAATTATTATATTATCAGTTATTACAGTTTTAATTTAATAACTGAGATAATAATCAATAAAATTATTAATTATTATATTAATAATTAAATTACCACACTCAGTTATTAAATTTTTAAATTGATAACTGAAATATAATAATTTTATTAATATTATCTGAATAATTCAATTAATTTAATAACTAATATAATTAATAAAATTATTATATTATCTGTTATCAATTTAAATAACTGAGAGCGAGATGATACTTTATAGGAATGTCCCACTTTTTCGCTAAAAAAGTGGCACACCCTGATGAAAAAGGCCCCAAACTTAATAAAAACAACGTTTTATCACGAAAAACTTTATGTTATTAATAAGAGTAGAGACCAAAGTATTTTTTTAATTATTTTTGAATTTTTTTTTTCCCTTTTTTGGCAATTTTTAATTTGTAGCTGAAAAATCACCTTTTTTAGGTCTAAGATCACTGAAGATATTTTGCAATAGCGTTTTTTTCACTTAAAAGACACATGAACTTGGAAATTCTTTAAAAATCAAATAATTGTCGCAATTTAGTGAAATTTTCAGAACTTATTTCGAAATGACGGAATTTATTGTAGAAAAGTTTGTCTTTTGAAAACCACAGTAAAACTATATTTTTTTTTACGCTTAATACCCAATTTTACTTAAGTTTATGAAAACTCTAAAACTAGATTGGTCGTAACTAATTTTATTTTTTTATTAAATAAAGAAGACTTTGAGGAATATAAATCATAAATTTCGTATAAAATTTTCATACGCGTGAACCCCAATTTTAGCTCCGAATTTACAATATAAAAATGCATGAAAACTAAGAGATTATTCTATGAAAACAGCTTTTAATGGATTTTATCAGTAACACATATTAAGGACTTTTTTGTCTGAAGTCAAAATTTTTTTACGTTGGAAAATAAATTTTTACGAGAATTGTTTTCTTTTTTTTTCATTTCTAAATAGTAAATAATATTGATAAATATTTCATAAATAAATTAGATCGGCTGTACCTCGTTTTTTTTTGCTCATTAAAACGATCTATTTTTATAGATTATAAATTACAAAGTTTGTAACAATCTGTGATACGCGCGATATTTTAAAATAATTTTTTATGATTTCAAAAAATGTATTAAAATCACCTCTGACAAAACTACGGATGTCCACTTAAGATAAATGAAAATTATGCTAGAGTTATACCCCCTGACTGATTGAACCTATCAGTCTTTTTGGCATAGCTTTCGTTCTGAGGGCACGTGTCAAATTTTCTGAGTGACTATTATCGTTGTATTGTCAACAAACTTTTTCTAATTTTGTTAACAAAACTTTTCTTCTAATTTTGTTTTTATATATAATCAATTTCTTCTTTTTCAGTGAGAGACATATTGCAAATATTAATTTTTTTATTATTTCAAATTTAGGGACGGATTCTTTGGGTAGAGAAACGGATGGTTTAACCATCATCTCAGTTATCAATAACTGAGAGATAATTTAATAACTATCTCACTCTCCATTATTAAATTTTTAACTGTGATAATATAAAATTAAACTTACTTTTTAAATTTTGAAGAGATGATTTCCGAATCCTTTTGAAACGTAGAGACGATATGAAACACGGAAGTGAAATAAAAAAACTGCCCACAGCCAAAAAGTTTATATGAAGGGATTTTCCCTAAGGGGGACAATCCTTGAAAGCTTTTAACCATAATGTCATTTATGAAACACCATACTTAAAAAAAAATAAAAATAAAAAAGACCATAAAAACACAAAAAATTATTTTAAAATTTTAATTATTGTAAAAATTTTTGGTGGGATGATTTGTCTTAAACTTTTCAATTTTCGCTTGGTAAATATAGTCTTCACTTAATAATTAAATAAGCTAACTGTAGTGATGTTTAGAATAATTTTAAAACATTTTTGAAACTTTATAGTTAAAAAAAGAAAAATGCAAACAATTCTTGTAAAAATTCATTATTCATCGAAATTTTTTTCTTCAGACTATTTATAGAAGCAATTAAAAACTTACCTAATTAAATAATTAGATAATTTTATTGCAGTTTTTATTTTACAATTTGGAGCAGATTTTAGAAAAGTTGGTAGTAGTTAGGGAAAAAAAAATGATGATTTATTTTACAATACATTCTTCAAGGACCAATGTGTCCTGCTTTTAAACTAATAAAAAACATTCGAAGCAATTTTAAATTCTAAAAAATTTTATAAGTGGGGAAGGGGTTTAACAGATGTAAAAAATATTTTTTACCAAAGATTTTCTTAAAAATAATAATTTCAAAAATAAATTCATTCATTTGTGAATAAGTCCTGAAAGTTGCATTAAAATCCGACAATTATTTGATTTTTAGCAAGAATTTAAAAATTAAATGTTTTTCACCGGAAACGCCGACGCGAAAATGTCCATTACCAGCTCTATTACAACCTCTGCACAAAAGATTTTTTAACATAAGTTTCGAACGTGTTAGAAAGGATTAAAATTTTTTTAAAAATAATTTAAAAGATACTTTGTTCTTTACGCTTTAACAAATATTTTGACGATAAAAATTTGTTTTTTTTTTCAAGTTTGAGCCTTTATGCTCTTTTTCAGCGAATTATTGGAGGTATTGGATGCCTTCATTCATACTAGCTAAAAGAAAAAAAAAAAAAGAGTCACTAAAGAAAGACGGATCTCTGTGGAACTGTCTCCTTTACCTGGCCAGATTTTGGCAACTTGTACCAAATAACGGCCTCAATAGTCGAAATCTCTACTTGTTCGGCTATGGCTTTATTGCGCAGTGATGTTCTTTTCTATATACCATTTCCATAGGTCTATAGCCCGCTGATGCTCCATTTTCTCAGCATCTCTTGAAAACATTATGAGCGAAACGCTGTGTTGTTATCCATGAAGGCTTCTTCCACTGGTTCTATTTCCCAAAAACCTCATTCAGTTTCTCTGTAATTACGACTGCTGTTTCTGTTCGAAGTTCCAACCAAGACCAGAGTGGGTTAAAGTCCAATTTATTTTAGTTTTCTCTTCAATTCTCCAACCACATGTGTCGAGGAGAACAAATTATGTAGGAAAAATAAGACAATGACTTGTTTTTAAATAAAACAATTAATTACTGAAGTAAGTTAATAAATTCGTTCTCCGTAAGTAAATACAGGAAAACGGAGAAAGGGAGAAAGAAAAAAAACAAACACCTGTGTCGATGGATCGGAAAACAGTGCTTTTAGTTTTACACAAAAAAAAAAAAAAAAACTGACTGAACGGGAGATATGAAATTAATTAGCAATTACTAGTGAGTCTTCTTTGGTCAGTCAAACAAAAAGCGTAATATCGGTATTTTTTTCAAATTCGATTATTATTAAAATTCTTATTTTGCGAAGTAATGCGTAAATTATTTTGCTTTTTGTATATAAAAAAAATAATAAGTAAATATATGTGGTTGTTAACGTGTTAATTTTATTTCCTTTCCCTCTCGGACGGGCTTAATTAATTTTCTTTTAAAAGCACGTAATTAACATGTGCTTACCGGAGATCTGTTAGTGTCGCCTGGCTTGATCTGGATGACGTCATTTCCTCTCGCTTTCAGTAGTTGTCTGCCTTTTTGACTCTCAATTTTAATTCAAACATGGCGGGTGAAGTTATAGTCGATGCTTTACCTTATTATGACAAAGGTTACGAAGAGCCTGGTATTCGAGATTCGGTAAGTTTTTTTTTTTTTATCCATTAAAGAATAAAAATAACGATTTTTATTGCCTAAAACTTGTCTTATATTATGAATATATCTTGGTCAAATACACTTTGACTTAAGTCATTATTACTTTCCTTTTTTTTTTTTTTAAACTATTGTTGAAAAATAAAAAAATGATTTATTTTATTATTATTATTTACTAATATACTTTCCTTTTTTTTTTTTAAACTATTGTTGAAAAATAAAAAAATGATTTATTTTATTATTATTATTTACTAAGCTTAATATTTTTTTCACGAAGTCACAACGATGGGGTACCCAGTGAGAACAAACTCACTACTAGATTTATTTACATTTTAATTAGAATAACTTAAGTTTTAAAGTATTTTTTAATCTTAAAATTCTGTCTTAATTTGTCCCTTTTAGTTTTAGTAAATTTTATGAAAAAAACTTAGTAAAATCCTATCGAGCTAATGAATAGAATTATATTCAAGAGTATGTAAAGTATATTTTTAATAATTCCTAAGATGCAAAACCTGAGTTTATTCAAGAAATCTTGAGATCTCCATGACAAGATGTTAAATTAATCTCCTTGATTTAGAACTGCTGAAATGTGAACTTTTAAAATAAATATATATTAAATGTTTTATTTTCAAGAAGATGATAAAGTTTGGAAGTTAGTCTTCTTATAGTATATTCTAACAATTGCTTTTGTTTGCATTTTATCTATTATATAAAAAGTTATCAAAAATATAAACTGTGCACAATAACTTCATATATACTATGTATGCCATTTTAATCTTAAATATATACTTTTCTAGTGCTTTCTTAATAAGAATTGATTCAAATATGATATTCATTTTTTTGACATTGATAAAAATGCTATTTTCTATTATTAGGCATTGGCCCTTGTTGAAGAAGAAACTAGAAGATATCGACCAACAAAGAATTATTTGGACCATTTGCCAGCTCCTAATTACACAGCATTTGAGGTAATTTTTTTATTTTGGGTTTTATTACCTGCACAACCAAATTCATTAAAAAAAATTTAATCTTTTTTTAATGAATTTGGTTGTGCAGCTACTAAAGTGATAGTGGCACAGAATGAGAAAATGATAAACTGAGTTTGAATTCCAGTTAAGTTTATGTGACTGTATGATTCATAGTAGACATGGGAAGTTCTTCTGCATACATTGTATTTTTCAAACCTGTCATTTTCAGATGATCACATGTAATACTCCTCATCTTGTTACAGTTCCAACAGGAGGAAGATGAAAAATTTCTAAAAGAATTCATTGAATCAAAATCAGAGTTGTTCTTTTATGATGCAATGCACAATTTAATTAAAAAGTGGCTTAGAAATTTGGGCAAAATGCTTTGAATACTGATGCTATGAATTTATGTGTATAAAATTCCCAGAAGAATTCATTGGATCAAAAGCTTCTCTGTTGTTTGTAACAGGTAATTTTTTTTGTCAGTTTAGGGAGAATTTATAAGAAATGTAAAAATCATTATTAATAAATCTAATTGCTGAAATCAAACTTTGTATAGTCCACATCTGACAAAGTTATACTCTTTTCTCCATTCTTCAACAGAAAGAAGAAATTGTAATGAGTGTTGAAAAAATGATAGTATATGATAGATCAAATGTGCATTTTTAGAAGTTTATTGGATAAATTTGATCATTTATTATTTGTTTTTTTTTTGCAGACAGAAATTATGAAAACAGAAATTGAAAGGCTTCAGTCCAGATTGCCAATGGAAATGTTAAGCATGAAAAGGTACAAAGAATTTTCAAGTTTTGTCTCTCTCTAAAGATCCTGAGGTTGTATCAAGAGTTATGAAAATAGATGGATAGCTAACATTTCTGCCAAAATGCACCTCTCTCTCTTGATATATATATATATATATTGCACATATAGTGCTGATGTTAGTAAAACATCATGTCAGACCAATATTTAATCTCGAAGGAACAGACAGCTTGATGGATGTAGTAACCTAATAGAGATTATTACTAAATAATATGTTATTACTTACATAGCCACATAATTTTTATTGATTTCTTTTCTCTCCTTCTCTTTATCTGTCTTTTATTGTCATGTTTATGATCTTGTGCCAGATTAAGTAAATAACCTAAAATCACTGTTGCAATTCGCCTGGTTCCTAACATTTGTTCCTATTTTTTCTTCTGTAGAAATGCAGGAAACAATAATTGAAATGGATTTTATGAACTAAAGGTAGACTAAGGTCCTTGTGTCTGAGGTCGAGAAAGAGGGTGGAAGGTGTGTGTGTGGGGTCTTGAAGACTCTATAATCACCCACTTGAAAATCTTTTTCCAATTGTAAAAGGACTATTTTGAGCATATATACACTGGGAATGGTTTGTGTATTTAGGCAGCAAATTCTCTTTTAGGTCTGTCTGATTAAATAAATTACAAATATTATGTCTGCTTATTTTTAGCATAATCTGTTCAGAATCATGTATATTTTTCCATGTATTACAATCAAATGATGCAATAAACACTCTAACAGTGAAAATCACTTTTATTTCCCAAGTACTTTTCATCTCTTTCTCAGATTATCATCAGAAGTGCAACTAGTAAGGCAAAAACTATTTGTAGCAATCCATTACTGAATTTTTTCTTTTTGCTTTTAAATGCAATAGCTGACAGTTATGCTTTAGTTTCATTAGAATGTGAAAAAATTATCCACTATAGAATTTTTTTCTTTTATGTTGGAATGTTATGGTCATGTACACATTAAGTGTGAAAACTGTTCCTTTTATAGCCATTTTAGAACATTATTATAGCATTTATAGTTGATTCTATTCAATGTCAGCTTCAATTTTTTAATGTAGATTGCTAAAAAAAATGTCTAAAAGAGAATTTGCTGCCACACACACACACACACACACACACGCATATATATATATATATATATATATATATATATATATATAGCGCTGGTGTTAATAAAACAGTGTTCAATGTAATACAACAGAGCTATTATGTATATATTAATAAATATACATATTATCCCTCACCGTTAGCAAAGTCTTCAGGTACAGAGTATAGACTAAGCATTACATAATTTGAATAAAAAAAAAAATATCTGGTTATCACAACATTGGCACAGTTATATATTATATTTGGATTATAGTTTTTTAATTTAAAAAAATTATATTTGGCAATTAAAATAAACAGGATTCGTATATGTATGTAAAAAAAAAAAAAAAAAAAAAAAAAATAGTATAGGCCTTTGTGCCTGCTTTATGATATTTACTTCACGATCGCTAATAGAATTGTCATTTTTTGCTAGACTTTGTAATGGTTACCCGTCTTATCTACCATAATAATTATTTTGTTGGATTTTTTTATAGAAACGTCTGTTAGCATTTTTTGCTGTAAATTGTTGGTAACATTAGTGAATTTAATTTTGTCTATTACTGAGAATAGATTTTTTTTCAAAGTCCAGAAATAGATCATTGCATGGTGTTTTTTTTTTTTTTACTTTGACTTGAATCCATAAAGCTCAACATCTTTTAAGTTGTTATATTAGTTGATGTGGATATATACCATAAAGCTATTAACAAGAAAGTTAATAAGCTTTATAAAAAGGCACTAATCAACTGGGAAATTAACATTAGTAAAGCCAAGAAAATAACCACTGAACTAAAAATTAATGATAGGTTCTACAAATTCCACAAACATTAAAAGCATTCATTACAGTTAAAGACCACAAAGCAAATTTCCTAAACAACTATCAATACTTACTACTCGACCCAACTAAAAATAATATTGGTATAATCAGCAAAAACATCATTGGAAGAGCATGCAAATATACCAAAAATGTTCTAGGAATTAACCAGTGACATAAAACAGCAGAAGCCATAGAATGGTTTACTAATATAAAAACAAAGAATGAATGTACATTCATCCAGTTCAATGTTTGTGACATCTGCAAATGTTGGCTATAAATCTAGCAAAAAATTACTGTCCTATTAGTGATCATGAAGTAAATATCATAAAGCAAGCACAAACTATTCCATAATGGTTATCTGTGGACCAAAAGAAGTAACCCAGTATTTAATATTGTTTGGGAGTGTATGATTCAGTGTAGGCATGCGAAATTGTAACCCCCACCAATGCTAAAGTGATCAACTTTCTCGATGTAACTTTAGACCTGAATAATGGTTATTATAAACCATATACAAAAGATCTTTATAATCATAGATGTATTAGTAAAGAATTAAACCAGTACCACAAGATTATAGATGATTTATATAAATCAATTCAAGTTAGATTATCCACTAACTTCAGCAATATTTAGAAATAAACAAAGGAGGTAAAAATAAGCAGAAACATTGTAAATGCAACATTATATGGTTTAGTCTATCTTTTAACTGTAGTGTTCGAACTAATATTGGAAGAATTTTCCTAAATTTAATTCATAAACACTTTAACCGTTTACCAACACTAAAGAAGATTTTTAACAAAAATGATGTTAAGATCAGCTATCAAAACAAAATTATAATAAACAAATATATTTCCAACAAGGACAACATAAATTCTTTTAAACATAATTGCAACTGCAAAAAAAAAAATGATCTGTCCCTTAAATGGTCAATGTATGACTGATAATATTGTATACTGAGTGAGTATACATTTCAGTAATGATGTTAAATTTTATTTTGGTTCCACTGAAAATCCTTGAAAATTTTGTTTTTACCATCATCGAATGTCCTTAGGAAATAAAAAATACATCGGCACTGCTCTCTCTTCTTTTTTTTTTATTCGGAATCACATCATGCATGACCACTAAAACACAAGGGGTTACAAGGTGTGGAAGAATTAAGAACAGAAACATTAATGATGAGCAGAAAAAGAAAAGAGTAATCAAGTAGACAATAGATAGCAATTGACATTGCATTTAAATTTTTGCAGATTAAAGTTGGTTGGAAAGTATGGAGCTAAGAGGGAGTTTGGCAATTAAAGAATGATGGTATCTCACCATCAATCAACTGGAGAATTATATCTAGAGCTAAAGCTTATAACAGAAAAGGAAATAAATGTAACTTACTCTTTACCAAGCTTATTTTTTCTAGAATTGTTCCTCCTGCCACTGCATTTTTTTGAGGGTGCAAAAACATGAACACCTTCTGTTTTAGAATTGTTATAACTTTCTTTGTATTGTGTGTATAGATTTTAATTTTTGTACATTAAAATATTATTCATTCATTCTTTTATTAATGTAATGCATTACGTTTTGCATGCCTGTTTTGACGTTGAAAACAAAAAAATTGAAACGCGAAATAATAAACACAAAATAGAAGCCAAATATATTAAAAAATACATAATTCAATGTATTTTAACTTTTATTATTCCTTGTGGAGTCCTGGGGGTGCAATAAGAAGCAGAATAACTTAAAAGGCCCTTATCTTGTTAAAAACGTGATGTGTTTCCTTGTGTTTACATACGAGAAGACACTAGCATTTGTTGTCTCTTTCTTTCACCTGACTCGTATTTATTTGTCTTGTTGACAAAGTTATTACTTTGTCATTTATAAATAGACAAAATAATTCACCTTCAGAAAGACCATCAGGTATATCGATGGTTGCCAGTAATTTCCATAAAATTAATCAGGCATGGATGATAGTAACTACTAGTGGTCATCATTGCTTATCTCCACGTCACTAGCGTGGTTATCATCTTCGACCACTTCACTGTCAATATCCATAAAATCATCATCAGAGTCCTAATTAAAGAAAAACTCCTAAATAAAGGCTTTCTTGGATAGTGTTGTATCATATTTGTTTACAAAAAAATCTTGAAAAAATTAACTTGGGTTTAATTCGTATTAAACCTCATGTAGAGTCTAGAAGAACTCAAAATGGTGTTGGAAAATGGAAGTTTAACCTTCTTCCAAAGCAGTAGTTGGCGGTTTCCAGCTTAAAATATCGGAAATAACAGTTGACAAGTATTTATTTATAGTAACTGTCTCAAGGTGACAGAATGCGCCTAGAGGGAGAGAATTCT
>CAHIKZ030004226.1:825000-1027500 GCA_903632075.3 Acanthosepion pharaonis
TACTTATTTATTTATTTTTTTTTTGTAATGATCTCTCTAAAAACAAATATTGATTGTTCAGCCAATTTTGGTGAAACAAATTTCCTCTCATATTTATCCATTCCTAAATTTCCTCATCAAATGTTAGAGAAATTTTAGAGTGAAGCTTTATTGAATTTTTTTTCTCATGCTTTATTTCTGACTTTTTTTTTTTTTTTTTATTCATAAAATATGATTCATTGGAATGTGTAGAAACTCTTTGTTAGAAACAAAAGAGTATTGGCCAGTTATGTGATATCTGTACTCCTATATGGCAGTGAATGTTGGACAATCTCCTCTTCTAAATATTGCCTGGTATGTGCTGATTAATCTTTGCTTCCAGTCTCTGAACTGTTCTATGTAGTGTCACACTGACTTTGGAAATGATAAATTGATATGGTAGGGAGGTAGAACATCCTTTTGGATCGATTTCAACATTGGTTGGACATTAAAAAAGAGATGGAGGCCAATCAGCTTAGGTTTTAGAATTTGAGACATTTTCCCTGAAAACCATTCTGCACAACATCAAGCAGGGATATTTGTTATATTGCAAAAACAAAACTTTGTCAATATTTTTAATCAGAACTTTTTTCCTTTGTCTCATTTGTCATACTTGATTGTATTTACAGTTTTCTAGTCATTGTCCAAAAAAGTATAATGTTAACTGATCCTGTCTTGGTTTGAGAGTTCACTATATCAAAAAATGCCTATGGTTGGCTGGACAGATTTTGTCTACAATAATCATTTGGTTGAAGGCAATGGATTAAATATATTTTTATTATTTTAATTTTGCATTAACTTATATTTTAAAATTGATCAAGTTCAATTTGTGCTTTTTGAGCACTTCTCAGGTACAGTATGTATGCTTGAAAGCGAATATTGTTTAAAATATGTCCTGATAATGAGTGAAAGAACAAAAAAGGCAGAGACTGAATGGGTCATGAAAATAAAGTTAAATGTTGATGTGAAATTAAGAAAAAAAAAGAAAAGAATTTGTTGTTAGAATATTGCATTTGAGAAACTTAGGAATAGTGTTTGCTTTTGGACTTTTTTCAGAGATGGAAATTGGTGAACATGGTTTTCAAAAAAAAAAAAAAGCAGGAATCAAACTTCTCATCACTTCAGAAATTTTCATGTATTGGTACAGGCACCAAGATTAAAAATGTCTTTTGATTATTGCATTTTTTTTTTTTTTTTTTTTTCTCTTTATAGAATATTAAATTTAGAATTGATGTCTGAATATGGTGCCAATGCGTGGAAAACTTATAATACCGTCCTTGTTCAGATGGTGGAACAGGGACAGAAGCAGTTACAAGATATCAAGTAAGACAATGATTTTCTATGATAGTATCACTTTTAGAAGAGTTACTTCCCTTGATATATTAAACCTTTCTTCTTAACCGATGAGGACAAGATTAATAGAATGGTTCTGTAGAGTGGAATAAATTTAATAATCTAAAATTTATGATTTGCAACATGTTTTTTATAATTTTTTTATTTGAGTGGTGGTATTTCTTTCAATTCTTTGCCTCTGATAGGTTGGTTTTAGATTTTTTTATATGTTAAAAAATAACCAAACTCCCTTTCTTTCACAAATACCATTTTAACTTTGTCTTTCAAAATGTGCCATATAAAACCTTTTAATCCTTTCGAATTTGCTGAAGAAATTATTTCAATTGTTCTTTCTAAAATGCAATTCCTATTTATTGCCTTAGAGTTATCATTGAGTAGTAATTTTGATCCTTTTTTTCACCTTGAATAATATATGTTGTAGTATTAGCAGTACCAATAATCTTAAGTACTTTCATCATTAACCTTTGACTGATTACGCTTTCATTTTATTGTTGCTATCATAATCAACTGTTATTTTCCTCGATCTTTGTTTTAAGGCAGTTATTTATCAACTTATTCAATGTTGTATCTAAGTTGAATAGTTATTTATTTAGATAGAGTATACATTACCCTGTAATAAGATTTTCTTAATTGATAGGGGGTTTTAAGGGCTGTCACACTCAGTTATGATTTTGTTTTCATTTCTCTTGAAATATCCACAGCTTAATTGATAACCCTTCAATATTGAATATGAATGTGTTTCTCTCCTTTATATGAATTTCTTCCTTTTTGAAAAAAAAAAAAGGATCATATTTGTGTGTGTGGGGTGTATATAGATGTATATAACTTTATCTTATTTTATTTTTTTAAATAAAGAAACTTACATGTTGTTGACCATTCTATGTGTCAAAACTTGCCTGCTCCACTTATGGACTGAGGAAGCCTGAATTTTGGATTCTCCCATTCTGATGGAGGTGGGGTTCACATGGACAAATTTGATTGAAGGAAGGCTGATTTGTGTTTTTTTAGGGTTCCAAAATATCTTTTAAAGCCATCTGCATCCTGCGATTGATATTTTCATATGGCTTTTTGCACAGTCACATATTGGTATTTGACCATCACAAACAGGTTAACATGAGTGAATGAGTCTGATGGTCAGACTCCTAAAGATCCCAGAGTAACATCACTCATGAGGTGACTGTGGTCTTCTTACAGAAGTATTTCTAAACTGTTAAAATTCAAATTTATTTTATGTTCCTTGCTTTAAGGGTTAAAATATTTATTGACTTAGTACATTATAAAATTGAAAGAGAAACAAGCCACATGTTAATGGTGAATTGTAGCTAATGCCTATTAATAAAATTTACATTAAATGTGTGTGTGTCTAAGGATCAATAACTGATTTTGGGAGATAATTAACACTTTCACTGCTGCATTGTTAGAGCATTGTTTCCTGGCTGTGCTAGCCCATTTGGATGGAAAATAGAAAATTGCCATTTACTCATTTATTTCATGGATGACTATAAAGGCATTGGTGGCAATTTCTTGATTGGATACTCTGCAATACAGACTAAGCTAAACACCCCCCCCCAACACTCAAAATAAAAAATATGTCACAAAGCAGTTGGTATTGTGCACTACTATGTCTATTTTGGTTTGGAAATAGCACTAAGCACTTGTTAGTTTATAACACAAACAGCAAGGACTGACATTTCACAGTGTCTTGGCAGTGTAAGTTTTGTAAATAACTACACACTCATAACATTGGAAGTGTTAACTAATTTTTATTACAAAGTTTGTATATTTTTGCTTCATGATTGTTTTGCTCTTAGTATGCATAAATTATTGAAATGCAAAAGTGGTTAACCACCACTTTTTTACATTTTCTGATCAATGGAAATACTGGTTAAAAAAAAAAAGATAATTTCTAACTCTTCAGTCTTTTGTTTTCTTCTTTGTTTTGATTTTCCCGGAAGCCATGTTACTGAGAAATCTTTCATTGTTTTTTATATAGGAAGAAAATTCAAGACATCAATTGGCAGAGAAAAAATGAACAAACTGAAGCAGGAGCCAAATTAAAAGAACTTGAAAATCAGTGAGTGTATAAAAATTAAATTTAATTAAAAAAAAAAACAAAACAAAAAAAACTCTTCAATTTTATGTGCTGATAATTGTTCATAGATTTCTGGTTGAAAATTTTCTGTTATGTCATTCTCTCTTTTTTTCTATTTATTTTCTTATACTTTTTAATTTTAGAAAAAATGTTTAGCAATATTTAAGCTGCAAAAAAATGGTGCATCAAAAGTCTGTTTTTTTTCTGTTGATACTGTTTATTATTTTGGAAATATTTATTTACAAAATTATAAAAATATGTGAGCCAAGTAGAATTTGATATCTATTATTTACCATTTTATAAAAAAATAAATTTGGAAAGAAATCTTTTTATTCAAAAATTTATAAAAAAAATTTACAAAGTTATAAAAATATATGAACCAACTCCATTGCAACATTTATTATTTACAATTTTATAAATTAAATAACTATGAAAACAAATTTTTACTCCTAAATTTATAAAAATGTCTATGAATTATAGAACAAGAAAAATTAAATAAACATTTTTCCGGACATTATACATTCTCTTCTCAGGTTTTAATTTTCATGCTGATGGTAAATAACAGATATTTCATTATTTTTATAAATTTAAGAATAAAAAAATTCTTTTCATATTATTTCTTTATAAAATGGTAAATAAAATATTTCATTGTAGGTGGTTCACACTTTTATAATCTTGTAAATATAAAATTATTCTTGTAAAAAAAATAGTGTTTAATATTTTTGCTGTCAATTCTCAAGAACAAAGAAAATGTATAAATCTGCTTTCATATGTTTGGGTTTTATTAAAATACTAACCATTGCTTTTTTAAAAAACAAAGATTGCCAAGGTTAATCTTTGCCAAAATATTTGTCTACTCCATCATCTTTAGCACATATGAGGCAATACTGAAAAGTTCACAGCCCAGCCTGGCCCACTTTGCAAAACCAGTCTTCTGATGTTGGGTCATTGAAATAGTGATTTTGGGAAGTTAGTTGAGCTGTGAATCTTTCATTATCGCACCACTTTTACATATATACAAATATAAAAGCTGACATTGAATGCTGGCAATTGTGTTTAAGCATGAAACAGACTGCCACTGTTGGGTGTTGGCTTCAATGTCCACTTTTATATTTATAGATGCTCTATCCTTGATGTAGAGCACTTGAACTCTTTGATTCTTGAAATTTTACTTTCAAATGGACAACGGAATTTCACTTTTGTAAATTCAAATATATATCATCTGAAGAGGCCTGGAGTGTACAACAGCCGAAACATGGCAATAAAGATGAGGACAACTGTCTGAATGATATAAATAGTGTAAAAATTTTTGATTCTTATGAATGAATGTAATGTAAATTTTAAATACCAATATTCCTAGCCTTCCTCTTATGATGTATTTTCCATACTTGCCATTTATCATTGTTTATTGTTATTAATGTTAATGTAATACCTTTTCATGTTTAAATCCACTTGCTTTTAACATCTGTTTTCCTCTGCTAGGTGGGTCGGTTTGGTGAGTAAGAACTACGAAATAGAACGAGCATGTGCCGAATTGGAAAAAGAAATCCTAGACTCAGAAAAGAAAAAGGTAAGTTTCACATTTGTTTATTTAATCTCAATCTGATGATCCCACATTTTGAATAGATTATTTTTTTTCTCTCTAGAAGATATGCTGTAAATAATTTTTACCCAATCGGTTAAAATGGAATCTGAAAAAAAAAAAAAAAGTAAATTTCGCTTTTTGTAAATGGTAGATTTTATAACTCACTGATAAGATTTTGTTGAAATTGCAATGAATAAATGAATGACCAAAATGTGACGACAACAACAAAGATGAGGACAATAGTCCAAATTGAAATAGGGTAAATAAACAATCAGTAAAATTAAGAAACTTTCTCCATGGTGATTAAATAATAATCTTGCTCTGTGTTTCTGGAGTTGTAAAAGGAGGAAAAAGATTCTAGTTTGAAAACTGTACAGTAATGAGAATTCTCTGCTGTAAATATTTTTTTTTACTGTGAGGAAGATTTGTTTGTTGTTTTTATTTCTATTTATTCCGATGGCCTATCTTCATTTCTTTAATGATAGATGAAGATCCTTCTGCCAAAATCTTTATATAAATTTTTGTAAAATGAATTGTTATTATTGTATATAATTTTCTTTGGATTATTTTCCTTGTTTTTATTTATTTATCTATTTATTACAATGTTTTGGCTGCCTTCTCTCCAGCCTTCCTCAAGTGTCCTGGAATATTGTTGATTATATGCATTATTTCTCAAAGACACAGAAAAAAAAAAAAACCTGTAAGAGAGGTGGGGAATGTATTTGCTCTTTCAGATTTCACACCATTTTAGAGTACATGGCTGAAAACATTGGTAGTTATTGAAATAATTTGTCTGGACAAAACTATATACAATGTGGGAGATAAGGAAAAAGAAAAATCTATTGCAAGGGGTATAAATAGTGATGATTAAAAAAAAAAAAAAAATTAAAATTATACCCCCTTGTTAGTGTTAATTTCAAAAAAAAATTCTTGCATCATCAATTTTGTCAATTTCTTATGCTTATAATTTATGTAAAAATTGTATGAAAGAAAATGCTTTTTAAAATGGTTTCAGTTTTTTAAAAACTTCTCAGCACAGATATAAAACTAATATTTGATTACTTTGACAATTTATAAAATATCTTTGACTTAATAAACAGATAATTAAATTTTTCTTATTGATTGTCCTGGTATATTTGTATTTTCCATAAAAATATTTTTTCTTTTAACTTCAAAGATATTTAACCAGAGATAAATTTATTTTTCTATAATCATATTTATATGAATGCAGTTTCTCAAAAGTGTCTTCAAATGACATCTCCCTGTTGTATGTATCTGGTTATTTTGAAGAATAAAATGACACTATTTTTATTAATTAATTTAATGATTGACTGAAAATTGAGTCTGTAAGTGGTGGGGGGTGTGATGTGGTTTAATCTGGTAAAGTAAAAATGTAATAAACCCAAAATTTTTTATTGTAGATTTGTTATACTCACTTAAACCTAATAGTTCTGTGGAAAGTTATTAGAAAAGTTAATATTTAGAGGTGACTGTTTTTTATAATAGTCAACTAAATATATTCTTTACACTTACATGACATCTTTTGGCAAAATTTAAGATTGGGCAAAAAAAAACCCCAAAAAGACACTGTTGAAAGGACATTTTTTCTCTTGACACTGTTATTACTATGTAGTCCCTCCAGTAATTTTTGCTTTAAAAACCCATCTTTACAATTTTAATAAAACCATAACATGTGACACTGAACAGCAAACTAACCCTCCCTCTTGCTGGGAAAATTAAAACAAGGAGGAGATATGGTTAATTACATCAAGGAAAGGAAATATTTAAATTCAGTTTCATATGTGATGGTTTTATTAAAATTCTATAAATACCTTTTTAAAACCATAAAAATTAATATGGAAGGTATGTTCTTTAAAAAGTTCCAAAACAAAGCCTCTAAATACCAAAACAAAACAAAACAATTTTCATGTAGTTATGGCTAATTATAGATTATAAATTAATAATTATATAAATCAACACTTGAATAAATAGTGTTTAACATTTTTGTTGTCAAATTCTTGGGAGAAAAATGTATAAATTCAGTTTCATGCATTATGGCTTTATTAAAATACTGTAAATAGCTTTTTATAAAGATAAAAATGACCGATAAAGTATATGGTAATACCAGCCTCAAGAGAAAAATTATCCTTTTGATGCATTGTATTTTTTTTTTCCTTCATCTTTCTCTACATGAAAATTATCAAAAATGACTTCTCAAATTTACTCAAAAAAAAAATTACCATATATTTTAATTGGCAAAACAATATTCTGATTCCATTTTTTTTCCGAGTTTTATGAATCTTGAATTTTATAGTTAGTTGTATATTTGCATATGAGACATGGGACAAATTTATTTTTGGAAATTTTAATATTGTTTGATACTGTTATTCTTGGTCTTAAATTTTTATAATTTTTTTTCATTTCAGGTTAAATGAAACCTGAAAATCACCATTATCATTTATTTTTGTTTTAATAAAATATTTAAAAAACTTATTTGCTTGTTTTTTGAGTTTTTTAACAATACTGATCAATGTTTTGAGTTGTTGATATAGAATGGTTTCTACCAGCTCTTGTAGATAATCACTTGATTAGGAGAGTTTAATAAATCAAGAACTGAATCTCTGACTTGGGTGAATGAATTATAGAATCTAATCTAGATTCTATAATCTGTTCACCAAAGTTTGGAATCTTGACTCATCTGATTTGACATGTTAAAGATTTTAAAAGGGATACATAGTTAAAAAAATTGCTTACCTTTTTAAGCACATTAATTCTTGGTGAGTTGAATTTGTTCTGTATTTATTATATATATATATATATATATATATATATATATATATATATATATATATTTATATATATATATACTATATATAGTTTTTTTAAAAAAAAAAAAAAAAAAAATTGCAATTTGCATATAAACGATTATTACACAAACTGATAACTAAGGAAAAAAATTCAATAAAAAAAGGAAAGACTAAAAACATCTGTACTGCTTGAAAATAATCAATCAGCACTGCAATGCCTAACCAAAAAAAAAACACTGAGTTACATAAGTTGATACATAAAAGTGCTTAAATTTTACTTGAATTGTAGTGCTATATATATATATATATATATACACACACACACACATTTTGTGGATAATATAAGGTTTTGTCATTTTTGCTTATCTATACTTTATCTGTTCTATGAATGTTGAAAGTTATTTCTCTTGGGCTACCTTTGCAGAGAAGATAATGTAATTATTGGAGTAGTATGTATTAATAAATATGTATACAAATATATTAAAACAGAAGTTGGAGCAAGAAAAAAAAAAATAGAAATAACTGGTTTTTATTGTTCCTCATTCTTCAGACCTCAGTCAAGGACAAAGCCTAAATTTGTGTATGGCAACTAAAGGAAAAAGTTTATCATTGACAGGAACTCAGCTGGATGAGTCGCGAAAAGAGATTACCTTAAAATACAGTAACCATTCATTTTGATTACAAAGGGAATGTCGCTTAGATTTAATATACAGGGTCTCAAGCACTTTCAAGTGTTTATCTGAATATGCTCTGTTGGAGACTAAGATCAAAATCTTTGGCAAAAGATGAACTGTAAATCAAATTAATTATTAGGCATTTTGCAATTGCAGAACCAGATGTATTGAAAAGTGTATGTAAATATGTCTATGTTCAGATCATTTCTCACTTCCAACCTCTGATGAGTTTTGCCTATATATTCAGCATAACACTGACATTTAAAATTATAAATCGTCAAACTTGATAGGGGAACATAACTTCTTTATGAGTAGATTTCAAAATAGATTATGAAGTGAAAAAACTCTGGATTGGCATAAAAATAATTCTACACACTTGCAAGTATTTTCCCACAAATTTTGTGCAGATTTTACCAATTCAATGTGTGCTGTATTGTCTAGGATGATTTTCAGGGTTGATTTTTTAAGCTTGTGAAGAAAGAGGATGTTAGTAGGAAGGCAATGCAGTTTATATCAGTGACTAGCTTGATAAAAGAAAATTTTAAAGGAAAATAAACTGAAGTGTCCAAAAAGTAAAATGGTTAACAATTTGTGATGATGCTTTTAACTTGAATAATGGCAGCTCTGTGAAATGGCATGGAGTCAACCTTGTGGGTATATCTTGGCATATCCCAGGGATCTTCATAATTGAGTTTTGTTTCTTGGCCCTATCTGTAGGGGATTTAGTGAAGTCTGCAACATATCCAATACATGCTCAATGGCTTTTAAATCTGGTGAGCATGCAACTCAATTGAGTACCTGGAAACCTTTTATTACTGTACCACTTTTACATATTTATAGGCACTTTGATTCTAATGAATGTAATATAACTTTTCAATACCAATATTTTACTGCAATATTTTCTTGAAGGTTATATTTTTTTTTTTTACTTGATACTTATCACTCCATTTTTGGTCATGGCACTTGTGAATTACATCATCATATATCAAAGCCACTATCAGCTGACACAACAGCTTTGCTAACAATAGACTGAAGATTTTCTTTTATCAAGCTAGTCACTGATATAAACTGATGAGGCAACATTGTGTCAATCTTTTATGGCTGAATGTTAATGTCCTCTGGCACAGGTAAAGTCTAGTAACTGATGATGTGGGGTTAATTCAACATTCGTTACTAGGTGTTCAAGGAAGTAGGACTTGATAAATCTTTCCAAAACAGAAACTATGATCTGGAATTGGAAGGAAGGTAATGAAAGCACAAGATGTTGAACCCTAAATTAAATGGCAAAATGGGATACCAATCTCTAGGCCTTCATTTGATAGTGATGGCATATACCCTGAATCCATAAAAATTCAGAATGTAGAATTAATAAATACTAAACTATTCAAATACCTCGGTGTCTGGATCAGTTATAAATTAAGTATAGGCGATAAGGAAATTGAACATAGAATAGGATACACTAGGAGTAGTTTCACACAAGACTATGAGATGCTATAAAAACAAAATATGAACTTGAAAACTCTAGTTGTAATCTTAAATAGCTTTGCCTGATCTAGACTCATCTGGATGTCATGTATGGTCCAACATGTTCAAAGATGTTTTATCATCTATATAAACCTGTTTTCTTGGATGAATGATAAAACATGGTTTCAAGTGAATGAATCCTTCAGGTCTTAAAGAAGGCAATCCTTCATTGGATCATAGAAATGTGCTACAGAATCACAAAGAGTTTTAGCAAACAATAAAAACTGCATCACTTGAAGACTTCCAACAGTAGCAACACTAAAAATGAATAGCACAGGTAACTAGAAGTGAAAATAATGATAGAATCAGGATACTGACTTTCCATTCTCTTCTCTGTACTGTTTCCTTTTAGGATATGGACAATCATGGCCCTCCACAACTTACTATCATTTGTGGTCCATAGCAGCATTTCTCTCTTTGTCAAGTCTCTTGTTCCACCCTCCATTCATACAAGCTTGTCAGGTGGGTGGCCTCCTGCCTTCTCTTATCTCTCTTGAGTTTTTCTAAGCATAGCTTAGATGTGACACAAACCAGAAAGTGTGGGGCACCCAGTGAGAATCAAATTTCCTATTCAGTGAGACAAGCTTGCTAGCCATAACACCATGGTGAAGTGCCCAAGGATTTTCTAAGTATAGCTTATATTGACACAAGGCTGAAAGTTTGGAGCTCTTACCCTCGATATGCCCTATTAGAGTTAAGTCTCCCAATCCCTCTTTTCTCATTATGTTTTCAAGAAATTTTAGATTCTTAATATAAATGTTCTTTTTGTTGCCATTGTTAAGACTTCTTTGTTGATTACTTGCTCCATCCATGGAATTCTAGGCATCCTTTCACAGTTCTATTACCTCCACATTCCTCTTTGTCTGTAGTTTAATTGTTTAGCATTCACTGCCATACAAGAGGATTGATATCATATAGTAATTCAGCACTCCTTTCTTTGTTTCTAATGACATTTTCTTTGAGCAAAAGGTTTGAATGGAAAAGTGATAACTGGACTTGAGAAGCTGACTTGCATTGAAAAACTGTTTTAAGAGAAAGATTTTATAAATTTTGACTGATAGTAATACAGTTTGTTTAATAAATGCTGAATGTTTTCTGCATGAAAAGAGCTATTATTACCATTATCATGTTGGTTGATGATTACCTATGGAATGCAGTGCATGCAATACAAATGATGGTTTGTGTGAGATGAGCATTGAATTCTCTTTTGTTCAGTGATTACCTTCCTTGTTGTTCATCAGCAGTCTCTTTCTTACATAATTTGTAGGAACTTGCATTTTTTAAAAATGTACCACTGATTTCTGGAATTCACATTTTAATGGTCTATTCTTGCTACTGTTGCTGAAAAAAAACTGAAAAGAATTGTCTTCTTAGAGATAGAGTTTGCCATCTTTTTAACCCCAATAATTATTCTGCTGTAAAGCTGTGTTTGTCTACATCCCACAAATGCCACAGCTACACTACCCCTAGTCAAGTGATGTGGGACATAAAGGTCAAATGTGTGTGTGTGGGGGGAGGGGTGTGTGTGTATACCCATCCAATGTAATGTGGTCTCTAATTTTTTTTGGCATTTCAATTTTCATAATTTATATTTCCATGAAGACTTGAAACAGCAGAAGAATTCACTGCAGCATTAGAAATGAAATTTTGTTACAGAACCATCCTATGTAGACTGCATCACAAATGACCATCAAACGGATCCATTGGAAGACCTCATAAGCACTGTCAAGAGTGGTATGGACATATCACAAAAGCCGAAAATCTTTCCGCTGCCATCCCCCAAGGTACCATCTTACAAAGGCAAAAGAAGAGGTTGTCATGCAGAGGAAAACAAGAGAGGACAATGTCACTGAGTGGACTGAGGTAACCATTCATAGGGACCTGGACATTGGTATGCAACAGAGATTATGTAGAGGTGGCAGGTTAGGGGCTCAGCTGTGCAACTGTCCCATTGGCTATTCCCAATTATGTGCCTAATGATGATGATGATGATGAAGATATAAAACAACAACAACACACATACAAAGCAAAACCAAAATAGCAAACAAGGAGAACAGATATAAATAGAAATCCAGATACTGCGATTTAAAATAAGCAGTTAATGTAAATGGTTATCAGTGTTGGTAAGAGAAAGAAAACTGTGATTTTAAATCTCTGTTGCCTTGTGACTATACCCAATCATCGGAAAGGCTTCGGTAGTAAACCCTGATGACAAATTCAGAGTCGATGTCCCTAAGGCAGTCTGGTGTTATGTTCAATTTCATTCTGGCAACACCCGTGATGCCGCCGGTGCAAAGTTGTGTTGGACTTTACCTTTCCCTTGGAAAAGATTGATGGCATAGAGAAGGGAGATGTACTGCATGGTCAACTGCAGATCTCATAAAAACCTGTCCAGGACTGTGTCCTAGAGAGAACACTCCTGTGTCACTTCACTGCAATGGCAAAACATGGTAAGCAACAGTCTACTGATAGTGGGAGGATTTCGAAGGTCCTTCTGTACGGGGAACTAGCCACTAGCAAGAGGGCACAAAGACAACCTCATCTTTGCTTCAAGGGCGTCTGCAAAAGAGACATGATGCCGATGGACATGGACATCGAGAGGTGGAAAGACATTGCCAATGATCGAAACGCGATTTACAATGAGGGCGGAGTGAAGAAATACAGGCTTGCCGATGGAGAGAAGTGTGCTTGAAGTAAAGAAAACAACACAGCAACATGGTGGAGAGCATCTTCACATGCATTCATTGCAATTGAGACTGTCACTTCCGTGTGGGCCTGGGCAGCCATAACAGATACTGCACCGCCGTCAGCAGCTGAGACATAACTTTTTGGGGGTGCAGATCCATTGATCTCACGAGACTGACATGCCAGATATATCAACGTGGGAATTAGTATCGGCAAGACATGTTCAAATTTCAGCCGGGTTCATTGGCTTCATTTACGCACAAATTTCCCTTCCACCAGCTGTGCATGAAAAAAGCAGGCTATACTGAACCCTCTGGCCTTGGGCGGCAACCAGTCTAAGAGAAGGAAAACTCTGAAATCCAAACTCTAAAGAAGTCAATTGGAAACCATTCTGCAGATAATTAAGAAATGCAATGTGTAAAGGACAATGATCAGTGACGTGCTAATAAAAGTATGTAAAGGTAATGGTAGTTGGCGCCACTTTATCCAGACGTCTTGAAAGAACCATAGTTCACATCATTTCACGCATCTTCTTCATTTATGTGAAGATTGTCCTGCATTTACTGCCATATACGAAATTACATATGATATAGCAATTCAGCACTCATTTTCCTCTCTTTTAACACTTTGCTTAGTTTCTGGAAGACATCTTTTGCGGACAAAAGAAAAATTATCGAAAATATTTATGCATTTCTTGTTCTTTTTCGCGGTCAAAAGAAAAATTATCGATAATATTTGTGCATTTCTTGTTCCTTTTTTTCGCATATGATAATCATTCATGTTTGACATTTAAATAAAGAAAATATCACGGTCACGAGTCCCTTATCCCCCGAGGGTCGTAGGGGCACTGCATATACTGCATTCGTAGTAGCAGTTGAGTCTTGGACAAGACAACCTGACAGAGCTCAACCTTCTCCAATTGTTTGATTTTAGAGTTTTACTAGACTGATTGTCAACCAATCATATAGGGCCAAATCTGTCCTGATATTTTCCCATAAGTTGGGTGAGGGGGTGGGGTGGAAGTGGAAGAGATGAATGTTATGAACTCGACTGGAATTCGAACGAGGTTCACGGATTTGTCGGGTATATATATTTGGACAGTAATCTTTCTTTTATTCCGAGCTTTGTGTGTTAAGCTCGGCTGGAATCCGAGTGAGCGTCTTTTTATTTTTCAAAAACTTTCAACACACAATTTCCAGTGTTGAATAAGGTGAGATTTATACTGGGAGCGAGGTATTTTATATACAGGGCCTATCTTACAGCGAGATGATTTCGGTGATATGATTCATATAAATGTTACTATTTTTCGACCAGAATTTCTCTTAAGCGTTCTTGTAAATTTATGGGTGGCTAAGTGCTTATATATATATATATATATATATATATATATATATTCTGTTTTTATTTCCGGAGTTGTTTTTTCTTGTTGAATTTGTAGGTCTGATGAATTGGATCGTATTTACGATTCCAATGGAATAAATTATGACCATGGAATATTAGTGTTTAAGCCTTTTTTTTATATATATATATATATATATATATATATATATATATATATATATATATACTCGACTCTACGTCGAATTCGACGTATGAGGGTCAAACAGATCAGTTCCTAGGAACCGACAGCCCGACACCAGCACATGAGATTTGATTATAGTGGTGATGGTTTCGGGCAGGACCATCCACACTTTTTGTAGGGTCAAATACAGAGACCTGGTGCACTAAGTGCCACAAGGTCCCCAAACGATCATCCGCAGGTTTTGAATTGAGAAAATTCCCTATATATATATATATATATATATATATATATATATATATATATATATATATATATATGTACGACTAACGATAATCGAAATGGATAAAGGAGATAATATTAGAGAGACAAAGGATGATATCAAAGCAGAAGTCTGATATAATGGATGATCTTAGTTATACTGGAAAGGAAAAAAGATAAACTGAGAAAATACAGGCATGATGATAGAAAAACAGAGATCTGATATAATGGATGGTCTTAGTTATATTGGAAAGGAGAAAATGAGAAGATACAGGTAATGATTAAAAAAGAGTTATTAGATAATGTATAATCTTAAAATTCAGTCAGTATGCACGGTGGAATAATGGATAGCGGCTCGGATTGAGGAATCGGAGAGCCGAGTTCGAATTCCAGTCGAATCCGTTACATTCACTTATATGCTAATACCCTTGGGAAAGGTATGAATCCTCTTCTTCTCCTCCAAGCTATTGGTAGATAGCAGGACAGTCCGGGTTCTATAGCCTTAGATGGCAACTGGTCTACCGCAGAAAAAAATGGCAATCTACTGCGGGAAAAATTTGCCTCGTCAGTCATGTATCAAATGGCATATAACTGACTGAATCTTGGAATTTTTGCGTGTCCAGTGAGTTTGCTACTGTTCCAGAAAACAGTTAAATTAATATCTCCATTTTTGTTGTTTTGAACACATCATTTCGGCAAATGCTATTTTTTACGTTTCTTGAATGCAGTAAAACCTTTCGAATGTTGTCTACAGTTTTTTTTAAATAACATTCACCAGTTCAAAAAGAACAATTTACAAACCTGAAGGTCAGTTGTGCTGCATTCAACATTTTCTACTGTGGGGCAAGCAAATGGAATCTGTCTTTATGTAAATGCAGACAAAAGCAGCATTCCTGTGCTTTAATCAACAAGGCTCCATCAATTCCCTGTCCGAGTAGCCATTAAAAATAGTCGATCAGTTCATCTCTCTTGGAACTAACATTGTTTTCATTAAAATTGACGTGAATATTCCCACTGGCAAAGTATCGGCTGCAATGGACAAGATGTCAATCGTCTGGAAATCTGCTTTATCTCATCAAATGAAATAAGAATTCTTTCTTTCTTCATATCCGTAGCTCTCCTGCTCGATTATAGTACCGTATGGACATTGACAAAACGATTGCAAAGGACGTCAGAAGGATGCTATGGATTGCATTGGATCTACCCTGGAAACAGTACCCGGCATAAAGGAAACTCTATAGTCATCTACTTCGAATATCACAGGTCATTCGAGAGATTAGAACAAGATTTATGGGGCATTTCTGAAAAAAAAAGTCAGGATGAGCTTATCTGTGACATTCCATTGTGGACACCAAAACATTGATGCACGAGCAGTGGTCACCTATATAAAACATACATTTATCAAATATATGAAGACACTAAATATCAAACCAAAGACTTATGATGTACGATGGGTATCGTGAAAACTGATGCAAAAGAGTCGTAACGACTCGTGCAATCGCCACGTCCTGATAATAATAATGATGATGATGATGAGGTGGATAAGATTCAGTTTTTCAGGATACGACATAATCCTGAAGAAGGCAGGATAAGATATTATCTGAAACATTATTTTCAAACAATAAAAACAAGAACCCTAATTCGAATAATTCACAAGGTCGCCATTGTTAGAAGAGCTGTAAAATGTTTTAAAATAATTTTTTTGTGTAATTTTATTATAAATATTTTTCATGTAAATGAAAAGGGTCTGTAAATATTTAATAAAACTAATTTTACTTTATGCAATAGAGGGTTGATTGTGTTGCTCCAGTCTCCTCAGGAGGCCAGTTTGTTTTGAAAATTAGTATTCGAAATACTGGCCATTTATTGGGGCTTGAACACGGACCGCTAGTGAGGAGACTGAATCTATTTCAGCTACAAGACAGGCAACAAGCAGATAGGGCTATATATTTTTTTTATTAGGGTGTATCAAAAGCGTTTTCGTTTTTGAAACTCAAGAATGTTAAAGCTTATTTACTGTTTCACATATGATATCTAAGATGATCAATATTTCCGGAAGCAACATCCACCTCAAGAAGGCTGGAGGACATATCGACCGAAACATTTTTTTTTTTAATAAAGATAAGGATACTTGTCTGAATCACTCAAGAGTTTCCGGAAGTCTTCGCGTTTCATTTCCTTCCAAATTCTGCGAGCAGTTTCAGCGGCTTTGAGGTCAAGTTTAAAATAATGCCTCAAAATTGCTAGTATCTCAATGCTTATATTCACAAACACACACACACACACACACACACACACACACACACACACACACACACACACACACACACACACACACTAGCTTAAAAGCCACCCAATTTAAGCTAGCTCCTGCGGAGGGCTCTTGATTAGGCCTTCATCACAGTAAATATGGAGGAGTAGATGCGATAGGCAACAATAAACTAAAGAACTCAAAATTGATCGCTACATTTAACTATTGCATTAATATTTACCTTTTAAAAGTTCAACGATAATTCTTCTGCCGCCAATTAATTTAAAGACAATTTGATGTATGCAGGTCCTTACTTGCTGTACAAACTATTTTTATTTCATGGGTGACTTTCGCAGGATTTCGCAATTTATTTCGATTATTCCTAAATTTATTTCCAAGTTATAAAAATTTTTATCGTACAAAAAATTCGTCGCAAAAAATCACGTAAAAAATGGCCGAAAGCAAGTTTTCATAACTTGGGAATCCAAAATTTCAGGATTACGGGTTCGGTTACAGCCTGGAATGTTTTTAATTTACTCACGGAAGCGGACTGATTCCAAAATGGTATGATATGTTGGTCAATACTCTCACGGAGTAAACTTGAAAACACGGACAATTTTATTTTGAAACATTTTCGTTTGAACATGAGCTATTGAAAGTTAGAAAGTTGTGTCTCTTTAGTTGTATTTATCAGAATAAGCCAAGATGGCGTAATCCGAAAACAGTCACAGTAATAAAAACTTGGGAATTCAAAATTTCAGGATTGCGGGTCCGGCTCAAGCCCGGAATGTTTTTAATTTGTTCACGGAGTCGGCCTGATTCCAAAATGGTATATGTTGGGCTACGGCCTCAAGGAGTAAAATTAGTGGAAGACAGTGACACACTGACATTCGTATTTATTATATGGATAATAAAAATATAGTTTTGTGTGTACGCATCAATGTTTAAATATAATGTTTTTTATTTGTTGTGTGGGCGTCACGTGTATACTTAATGATGTCTCTGTGGGTTTATTTCTTGAAATGTTAGTGTATATTAAATCTTGGATATATTTGTATCTTTTAATTGTATTATAAATATGACCAATGATGAAATTGGATGTGTAATGCTTGGAATACATCATCAGCAAATATTTGGATCTGGCATTCTTTAAGTTTAGGTGTATCAGCAAGGGTGTATCGAGGTTGAGGGAAACACCTGAATGATAGCTCTTTCAGCCGCTACTTAATAGGTAGAGAATAGGAAACGGGACGAGAGGTAACAAAATGGCACTGTCTCAGAAAACAGCGATTTTAGGAACATGGGATCGACTTTACAAGACACCGAGTATTGCTGAGTGCTGGTTTTTCTGTCGATTTGATTAACAGGAGACCCTGGCAGAAACCTTGATCGAGACAAGTGGCAGAGAGAACTGTATCTAAACATGCCAAACTGTCTCGCTACTAACGGGAAAAACCCGGATGTAACGGGTTTTGACAGAGATGTCCACATGTGACCCGAGAAATCTTTTGCGTTTGTACGCCACATGATCTAAAGAATGTGTCTGGTGTGGATTTATTGTATGTTGATTATTTATTACTATTCTTTCTCGGTATTTTTTTAGTTCTCGTAGGATCACCGAAGTTAAGCAACGCGGAGCCTGGTCAGTACCTAAATGGGTGATCGCTTGGGAATATCGTGTGCTGTAAGCTTGGATGTGCCGGTGGTGTAATGGATAACGGTACGGAATTAGAAGTCGAACAGCCGAGTTCAAATTCTAGTCGGTTTCGATATATTCACTTACGTGCTTTGGAAAAGGTATGAATGCGTCTCTTCTCCCCCAGCTATGGGTTAATTAGTAGGACTTGTATCGATAAATCATTATCTCCCAAAAATTCTTTAAATATAAAAATATTTTTGGGTTTAAATAACCAAGAAAAAAGTGGGTAATCCGTACCGTAAATATATATATATATATATATATATATATATATATATATATATATATATATATATATATATATATATATAAATAATATATAAGATATATAAATAAAAAAAAGAACAGTAAGATATAAAATCCGGTGTTCTTATAGATATTTTTATTGCTTGTCATGGAATAATACTTGTCATTTAAATAATACTACACGCACTAAAAAGAATCCAAAAACAAAAAAAAACACCTATAGTAAAATAAAATTAATATGAAATGCCATAAGATGTAAGCTTTTGAATGACCCATGTCCTTAGTACTTACATGAGAAACATTATAATACTAGGTTTATATATAAAATAAAAGTTTACTAAATCAGTGAAATTAAGTAACCATTTTTGCCGTCATAGTCATAAATTAAAAAAAAAAAAAAAAAATGTAACCTCATATACATACTTAAACTTGATGTTAAAATAATCCTACATAATATAATGGATTCTAATACATTTAACTGTTCTTAAAAAGAATATAGTAAAATAAAAATTAACAAGGAGAATATTTCAAATCGTAGTTAAATAAAAAGTATTAGAAAAAAAAAAAACAAAAAAAAAAACGAAAATCTTTAAATTTAAAAAAATGACGTTGAAATTTTTTTACCGTTAACAATTTTTAAAAAAAAAGACATTCAGACGACATCCATTCAACTGATGTCAGGTTTCATTGTAAAATACATCCCTACCCCTTACCAAATTTGAAGCTAATAACTGATACAATGATACTGACATAAAAGAAAATCTAGACATCCCTTGTTCAATTTAAGTAGAATATTCTGTAACCATGGAAACGTGATTTTAGCTGTGTCTTTAAACCCGGTAATTTTTAAAAGTTACTCCAAAATTCGCTTGAAGATGAAATGGAACTAATGCTTTTAATTTAATTGCAAAATTAAATTCGGGGGTTTTTAGCTTCTATTTTTTGAAACATGGTTGGAACTGTGTAGCGAAAAAAAACCATATTTTAAATCAATTAATTTATAATATAAATATATATATCAATCTAGGTACTTTTTTTTTACTAAGGCAGGTTTTTAAAATCAAAATTACAGCCTATTTTATTTCTCTGTTATAAGAATATATATATATATATATATATATATATATATATATATATATCATACATAAAATTACTTTTTTCGCTATATCTATCTATCTGTAAATAAATCAAGAAATTCACTTTAACTTTTCTTCATGTATTGAATATTATAGCTATATTTATCTATGGAGCGGTTTTGGCAGAAGTTCTGCTAGTCGAGAAAAAAGTTATCGTATTTTTCAGTTGAATTATATATATATATATATATATATATATATATATATATATATATATATATATATATATACGAGGTGCGTTCAAAAAGTATCCGACTTTATTTTTTCTTGCCGAAACTAATGCCGCATAAAATTCTTTGGGTGGGAAGTGATGCCACCCTTCCTGCGCATGCGCAAAAATATTTGCGCCGTTAGTCGAGTAAATTCTCGGCTGTTACTCCTCGAGGACAGATGTGTAATTGCGCGCTTGTCGGATTTTCGCTTTTACGCAAGATGACAAAACTCATCGAGCAGAGATATTGCATCAAATGATCAAGCTCAAACCATCCAGAATATTCAGCAGGCCGTTGTCGATGATGCCATGGGAAAAACTCTAATCAAGTAATGGCGCAACCGCTTCTAACATGGCCGCAACTCAGTGGAGAGCGAGACACACTCAAGCAGAGCATCCACAAGCCGAGACGAGGGTCTGGTTGAGAAGGTTTGGCGAATAGTCATGGAAGTACATCGTGCAACAATCCAGGAAATTGCTCAAGAAGGATTTGTGCATGCTGAAAGTGTCGGCGAAATTCCGCTCACATAATCCAAGCTTTTTTGTTGGAAACAACTCACCAATTCTACTCTCTTGACTTGACACCGTATGACTTTTGGCTTTTCCCTAATCTGAAAACCATGCTAAAAGGGAAGCGATTTGAGTTGCAAGAGGAAATTATGAGAAAAGCGACAGCGGATCGCAATAGAATTCCAGCGAAGGTGTTCCAGAGAAGGTACTCCAGACAAGGTGTTTCAGAGGTGTTCTAGATGTGTTGAGAGCAGTGGCAGAAACGCTGGGAGTGAAATCTCAAGGGGAATATTTTGAAGGTGATTTAATAACATTTGTGAAATATACAAAATTGCTTTTTTTATGACCAAATGTAGGTCGGATATTTTTTTAACGTAATTCGTATATATATATATATATATATATATATATATATATATACCGAGTGTAACAGGAGAAATTGTTCAAATCCTGTAACAGCATGAGATAATTGTTCATCACACAAAATGTTTAATATCTAAAAAAATAACACTAAACTAATTGAGTTTCTTTTTCCAGGTTTTCAGATCGCCATCTTGACACCATTTGCTGTAGGAATCACTGAAAAACCCTTTGAGTTATTCAGCTAGAACGAGAACAGGTTAAACCGTTTTGTGTCAGTCCCACTATATCTTCCCAACTGAGCAATGGTGAAAGGAAAAAGATCATTCAGATCTTCAGTAATGCTACCAACATTCGTACTGTGCCTTCCATATTCAAAATCCATTCAAGAACCATCAAGAGAACGGTCATAATTTATTATGTGACACTCAAGTGTAGTGAGCGAAATTAGGTAGACGGAATTGTTCGAAAGCCTTGAGGACTGTGCTTGCACGAAGTCACAAGTCATCGTGACCGAGTGTTTGAGCGTACCTTGTTTAAGCTCTTGATCACATCATATTAAGTACTCTCTCTCTTTCTCCCAGAAACTCTAAGGTCCGCTCTGCATAGTTGCGGTGTAAAGCACAGGTATGATCTGTTGATATTAAACAAACACAAATGTGCCAGAGCAGGTGTCTGCTGCAGGGATTGGCTAGCCATCCTAGCAGATTGATTTATTCGGATACGAGTAGCTGGCCATTATCCAAGAAGCTATTAGTTTTGGTCATTGGATTTGGCTGTGAAGTCTTTAAAGTGTCATTTTCTCTTTTTGCTCTTTTACAGTCCTCGCTGTCTCAGCGTAGCAGGACAATTTCTGTAGATGTCCAAGACCGTCTCTCTCTCTCTTTCTTTTTCTCCCTTTCTTCGTTGTCGCCTATCCGCTGTCTGGAAATCCCACCTTTACTTATTGTGAATCTCTGGGTTATACTCAAGAGGCAGACGGGTCAGCAGTAGGATTAATTACGTTGTAAATTCTCATTAATTACTCTCCACAATGTTCCTTTATATTCAAAATTTGGTTAACCTTTCCGATATAGCACCACCTTTCGGTGTATCCCGTAATTTCATTTGTCTTAATACCACTATGATGGTTGGACCACATTACATACGTCACCTGAACATCCACCTGAAGTCAATTAGGAAGCCCTAGTCATTCCTATCTTGCATTATCCTTTCGGTGTATTTCTTGTCATTTAACCGGTATGGGTCCCTCTTATTATTACTATTAAAAGGTTGGGCTGCATTACTTGCGTCATCTAAATATCCGTTCTCAGCCAGTTAGGAAATCCCTGTCGTTTATTATTTTCCAAATTCCTCTTTTATTCATTGGCAAACTGTAAAATTAATTATAGGAATTCATTTGGGTAAAGAAGTTTCTATCCCCAATGGGTGCCTTCTAACATTTCGCAAAAAAAAAAAAAAAAAAAAAAAAAAAAAAAAAAAAAAAAAAGAAAAAAAAAAGAAATATTTAAAAAAAAAAATCAAAAAAATCTATCATCTGAAAGAGTCAAAAGTAATTTTCATTGCAAAGAACTTTCTTTAGTAAGCTAAATTTGCCCAAATTATCTTCCTTTCTTTCTGGAAACAGCTTCTAAAAACCCAAAAGAATTTGAGCAAAGAACTTAGCAATCTCAGGGCCGAGATTTTTTTTAGAAAATAGATGGGATATCATTATTATTCACTTGTCATTATTATTATTTTCTAATCCTGATCACGAAATCCTGAATCCATTAGGCTCATAGGGGGGCACTACATGTACTTCAGTCGGAGCTGCATTGGTGTGTCCAGAGTAAGATAGCCTGACGAAACCTATCCATCTTTAGATTGATTTGAATTTAGAACTTTCCTTCTGCTAGACTGGTTGCCACCCAAAGCAAGAGATCCCTGTCTGCTCTGCTATTTAACCCATAGCTGGAGGAATATGTAGTTATGCATTGTTTAAGTGCATTAGCGAGAAATTAACGAAACAGCGTCGATCGGAATTTAAACTCGACTCGTCGAATTTTTTTTACGGGCCAATAACCGTTCCATTATTCAGGCATTAAAAGAATCTAGAATCAGTTGTTTACAAAAAGAAGTTCGCTTTCAGATTTGAACTTCATTTCTCCAAGAATTCGACAGAGCGTTACTAGACTTGGTATAGTTTCCACTTGTAAAATCTACACTATTCATGGAGACGCAGCTGGAATTTAATCTGTTTGGCGGATACAATGTGATTCAAATTCAGATTATACTGTGTTGATAGCCCACACAGAAGAATAAGTGAAAACAAGATTAAAGAAGAAAGCATCAATTGTAAGAAAACAGAATATACAATTTATAGTAAGAGGGGCAAGCTAAGATGAGAGCTATGAATTAGAGGTGTTCAAATCAAGCAAATACAGAAATTTAAATATTTCGGAATTGTTTTAATAGTTGAAGGAAAAGTAACACCGAAATCCGATGACACATCGGAACAACGAAAGATGCTTTCCTAAAACCAAACAAAGTAATGATATATTGTTTCTTTAGCGGCATATCAACACCTTATTTAATGCCGAAATTTGAATTTATATCCTCTTTGAAATTATCCCTACTAATTATCAAATATTATATATATATATATATATATATATATATATATATATATATAAAACCCCGTAAATCAAGCCTTACCCACATTTCTCACCGACACAAGACAGACACGCTTAGAGAGGTGTTGAAGTCTCACACTTATACACACACTCATACTAATATATACACACACACACATATCACACAAACTCCCAAAGAATTAAAAGATAACGCACACATCCCATTCCCACCAACCAATAAAACTGTCAAAATGTTCAAGGAGGGAATTCTTAAAGTCAGGTATCTTCCATTCGCTAACATAAAAACAACTTGAAAGAGGCTGTTTAACCAATACAAGGACTGACCAAAATTAACGATAAAAAACAAATGAAAACTATAGATAAAGTTCACTTTCTTCAGAAACAGTCATTCACTCCTGTAGTTCACTGCTACTAACAAGCAGAGATGTTTTTCTCTCTTGATGATGGCCATGCTGGCCGAAACTAGCCGAAGAACCTAATTCGTTTTAATTAATAAAACAAAAAGATATTAATATAAAACCCAGTGTGTCTTAAAATTTTAATACCGCCCAGGGTCAGAGTGGACTTGGGGACAACGGCAATTAAGAGGTCGTTCGACGTTCTCTTCATACCCAGGATGATCAAACAAAGTATGAAGAAACAGAAAAAAAATCGTTAGAAACAAAGAAAAAACTACACGTAATATCAATCATCCTATATGGCGGTGAATGGGGTGGGAAAATTCCATCATAGATGAAAAGGAAACTTAAGACAACAAAAGATAGGATTCTACAGAGGAATGCTGAGAATACGATAGGCGCTTGTCTTTAGAATCATAGAAAGACTGTTGACATTTTGCGTAGGCATAATGAGGAAAGGGAGCTAGCAGAATATGACACTCACAGGGCAAACTGAAGGTAAGGTAGACATCGAGTGATATACTTGACGAGCTTGTGTAAATGGATGCCAAATCAGAAAAAATTGGAAGGGTAGTAAGGGGACACATATTACTTAGAACTACAAAGGATAGGAGGAAGTTGTGGAGAGCCATGAAGGGACACGGCACAGATAAAAGAAATTATTGATTGTTTTGTTTCTCTTCTGCTGATAACGAATCAATGGTAAAATGGTTGATACGAATGAAAATCGGAGTAAGGAAAAATTAATATTGAATGTGGTGGAGGGTGATGGTGTTGCTATTTGATCCCAGAAGATACAGGTTGATCGCGCAGACGAATACCAATCACCCAGGCAAGAAACGTATGGCCACTTCGATGTGGAGGAAGGGTTAGCAAGTTTGTCTCGCTAGATCGATTACGATTGAGTAGTGAGTTCGATCCTCAATGAGTGCTCCACACTTCCGGCCTTGTGTCAGGTCTAAGCTACGCTTAGAAAATCACCATCCAGGTAAGAAATGCTGGTACAAAAACAAGGTTCGAACTGAGTCTGATCAGCGTATTCTTGTGCTGTTCAATCAGAAACAAATTTCCCTAAACAGCCGAAAGATGATAGAGAAAAGAAACGAGAATCGGTCGGGAGGCACTTTAGGCTGATGTGTATTGTATAAAACAGACTGGCCTTGAGCAGGATGAGTGTGGTCCTGAAATAGACTGTTTCAACAATCTGTTGCTAAAAAGAAAAAGACAATCTTCGATCGGCAAAGCCAATCCCTTTTCGTTAAACTCATTGCCACATCGGGTTTGTTAGCTCAGCGCGATACTCAAACACGAACAGATATTTA
Source organism: Acanthosepion pharaonis (assembly GCA_903632075.3). Classification (NCBI taxonomy): domain Eukaryota; kingdom Metazoa; phylum Mollusca; class Cephalopoda; order Sepiida; family Sepiidae; genus Acanthosepion; species Acanthosepion pharaonis. The sequence goes on from CAHIKZ030004226.1 coordinate 850,285, forward strand.
TTCACTGATAAAAGCACAACAAATGCACATATTCGCTCTTGTTGACAGGAAGGTTTAAGTAAATCGTTATTCAAACACACATATACACTCAACGTGAGATACACAGTCAAACACACATACAAAATTCAAACAAAAATATAAATTCCGTATGAGAGTTACACAACCAAAAGGACACACATGTATGCATTCAGTGTGAAAATGACTACCCGAAATGTACTAATTTATTGTGAGATTTGCGCAACACACACACACACACACACACACACACACACACACACACACACACACACACACACACACACACACAGAGACGTCAACATATGGCATTGGCCTTATGCCAGACTTAAGTAAAGCGTCTCTGTCATCCCCTTCTATATCATCATCATCATCATCATCATCATCATCATCCCTTTGACTTTTGTAATCGTAGGACGGATCCGAATGAAGAAGCCACACTTACACTTTTCCACACACGGTCTAAATTAATGCGACGCGCGGTCATTGTTAATCCGGGCCTCGACCTGTGCAGCTTAGTTATATTTTGCTTCACTTGCTTCATAATCCTTTCGGTGGGCTTATAGATAACTTGGGCGGCGCCCATCTTCTCTCCAAACTTGTATATATATATATATTTATATACAGTCTGTGGATGACAATATATATATATATCGAAGTTCTTGACAAAATCCAAAGAAGCATCTGCAATGTAATCGATCCTGACTCGTCATCTTGACTTCAGTCATTTTCTCACCGACGCAACATGACTTCCTTGTCTTTTCTGCAATATTTTCATGGTAACTGTTCTGATGACCTGGTGCCCCGACTACATGAATTTAAACGTGCTACCAGATTGGCAACTAGATCCTGTTGTTTTACTGTTGAAATAACTAACAACCACCACTTCTACTGCAACAGTTTCCTTCATGCACTTCTTACATGTGGAACCCCTTTCCGTTTCCTTGCTTTCTTGATAATTACAATCTTCAAAAATTTAAATGCAACGTCAATCGCCATCTGCTGTCATCCTGATCCATCAATTCACCCTATTCTCAATCTTTTCTTTCTGTTTCACTTTCACTCCCTGTAAGCCCTTGGGTGTTAGTGGCATTACCGGCTTATTTGGGCTGAAATTGTGAAATTGTTTTCTTTTGTAGTTTTTGAGTGCTACGTATTTTAAATTGAATTTTCATTGATTGGAATTAATTTTGTCTGATTATCATTCAAATCGATAAAATCATCCATATTGATAAATCTCTTAACAAATTGTCTTTATTAAAAATCTTTCAAAAATCAAATATGCTCTTCTTAAACGTAATTTGAGAAAAATTAGATTATTTAAAGTTTAAATTAATCTGAATTGAAATAAATATTACTTACTTTTAATTTGAAATATTGCAGGAAAGCATCTTTAAGATGGAGCTGTGTCTTTTTATGAGATGTTGACGCATTTTATCGACAACCTGACGTTTGGGAAATTTATGTAACTGTTATAAAATTACATGACGAATACAACATAAACGCTTTTTTATATTATTTTTAACTGCTCAGTTGTTATAGTGGAACACACCTATTCTATTGTTAATAGACTCTCCCACCTATAATAAGTAGGAGTAGTAGAAAGTCGCTCAGTGAGTTGGCCAGTCAGTCGACTGGCTGATCGGTTGAACTCTCTGCTTTCGGGCGGGGAGGAACCCGAAAGAGGCTACGCCGAAGGGCGGATTCTCTTTCGGGCAGGTAAACCGACACTGAACCCGATTATACTGGTTCAATGGGCATATTTTTGGCCGAGCCCACAGGCTCGGAGGTCCCACGTAAAACCGGCCTTGTGCCACATGATGCCCTCGTGGAGGGGGCTGACTAAATATCGTTGGTCAGTCAGTCAGTCGATGTCGGACGACCGTTAGTCGGATACTAAAAGTATCAGCGACCACCACTAGATTTCTCTGCGTCATTACCTATTATATCAAGTTCCTAACGTTTTGTACGTCGAACCTATTTTAGGACCGACTTAGTACAAATACAAGCCTCCACTGTGAAACCACTCTATAACATCAGTAATCTTTAAAATTTCAGATATTTTAAGCATTCTAATATTTTATTGAATTTTAAAGTACTCTAGCTACATAGTTCTACTTAGAAAGACATTTATGGAGGAAATGTTATAAAATTACCAATAAATTTTAAATTCACTATTGTTACCACTCTTATTTTCTGATAATGTCGTGTATGGGCATCCGTATTTATAAGAATTGACGTGACGCGTTTATACACACACACACACACACACACATACACACACATACACCAAAAAAACAAAAAGAAATTCTTTTTACAAATACTGGAGGTCAGGGATTGTAGCAAGCTTTTCCATTTGTGATGAGTAAATATAATTTTAATTTTATAACAATATCATTCGATCGATCATTATTACAGAATTTTAAAAGATTTAAAACTTTATTATGCTAATTAATATTTTAAAAAAATGACAAGCATTGTAAAAAAAATTATGATTCATCTAACAAATTATATGACAGTAGGATGCAATACACAGCAGATATGGATATTTTGAGAATCGATAGAGAGAGTGTGTTCAAAAGGTACTGTTCGGGCTTTATTTTGGCCGTAAGTCCTACGTGGCCGAGCGGTTAGGTACGTCACTGACGGTTCCCCATAGGGGTTGCAGGTTCCAGTCCTGCCGGAATAAGCATATTTTTCTGACAAGATTTCTCGTATATTCAGGCCGGTAGATGTAGTTGGATAAAAAAAATACTATTTAATTTAAAAAACAACAACTTATACACACAAACGCTGCTTGACTAGTCGAATACACGTGAAGTTTGCTTAAACAACGAAAATCATACCCCACAAAAAATAAAGATAACAGAACATTTTTCATATCTCATTCTCTGATGAAACTTTAATAAAAGCGAAACACGTTAGATTTATAAACGATTCCTATTCGTTCTTAATCTATCATTCTGTCAGATTCCAACCCATATTTGATGTGTATTTGATCCCAATTCAGTTCAAAGCGTGTCAGATCTAATGAAGGTTTCCCTTAGGAAATATATATATATATATATATATATATTTCCTTCTTTATCATTTGCCTATATATATATATATATATATACATATATATATAAGGGTGTATCAAAAATACTTTTACACACATTGGGGCGGGTTCCTCACACCAAAACAACGACAAAAGTCCATATAAATATGTGTTCGCAAATCTTTCGTTTTTGAGTTATTAAGTTTAAAGAAAGTTTACGGTAGATGGCGCTGTATTGCCATGTAGTCTAGGTTACATTTGTCATTCGTGTACATTTGTAGCTAGTCTTTCTTCAACATTTAACGTGTGTAGTAGTGATTTCATTGAGTAGTGCTCCGTTTAACAATGGCAGGATATTCATATCGTGAGCAGCTAAATATGATTTTTACATAGGGCTGCGCGAATGCTAATGGGCGCGACGCTGCTCGGCTGTATCAGATTGTGTTTCCAGACTGAAGGCAGCTGAGTGATCCAACTTGTTGTGCTATTTATCGTCGTGTTGAGACAGGATCCGTGGCACCAAAACCTATGGATCGAGGAAGACCGAGATCCGCTCGTACGCCTGAACACGAAGAAGATATTCTAAAGTCTAAGTTTTAAACTTAAAATCTAAAAAAACGAAGGTTTTGCGTACATATGTTGATATGGCCTTTTGACCTGGTTTTCGCGCGAGGAACCCACCCCTAAAGTTTCTAAAAGTATTTTTCATACTCTCTCTCTTTATATATATATATATATATATATATATATATATATATATAATCCGATGATATACTAAAGTTCGATACTTTTGATCATTCTTTATATAGATTAAATCCTTCCTAGTTTTGGCTTAGGTTCAATTCTACATTGATTAAGGTGATTATCATCCTTAAACTACGACGTCACTCATTAAATATATTTAGTAAGCTTATTTTACAAGGTCACAAATGAGAGGCATTTGGTGAGGATCGAACATTAAAGCAGTAATTGTCTGCGGAACTAAACTTTGAGGTGCCCACGGCACTGATTATATTGATGCTAAAATATTCAATAATCGCTCAGCCCAATTATCAATATTACCAGTTATTGTCTTTGCCTGATTATGTTTTTTCAAAGGAAATTAAAACTCGTCATAGAGGATTAAACCCTGAGTATGCAAACAAAGGCTGTCGTTCTAAAAACATAGTAAGGTCAATTGTTATTTAAATGACGCGAGTTGTGATAGTGTTCTCGCATTGAAGGCCAAGCAAAAAGAAAATAAGAATATCTAAACAAAGTGCTAAATTAAGAGATATCAGCCACGTCGTTCATCGACTGTCTGTGTTAATCGCGGTAACATATTTGTGCACTTTCCTGGTGTTTATCGCGATCACACATTGGGAAACTAATTCATTACAACTTGCACGATGTTTGCTTGTGTAGGTGTGTTCGTTTATTGATTGTGCAAGTGTTCTTCTTGTTTGTTGTGACCAGCAAAGCCAATGATCATCTAACAATTCTGCTGTATTGATAATGTAGTGTCGGGGTAGGTTGGGATTCAAACCAATGATAATGTATTTTGGCTTTTATTCCTTAGCGTTAATGTTTTATTCAGAACATCTGGCAAGAAGACGCGAGCGCGCGCGCGCACACAAACACACACAAACAGGCGCGTGCGTACTGATATATTTCATTTTAACAGCAGTAATATATACGAGGGACGCTCCGAAAGTAATGCCTCTTCGTTATTTACACAACAAATACAAGGAGCGCAACGACATATATATTATCAGTTATAAAAATGGTAATTTTGCACAGTCACTGCCATTGGTTATGCATTTTCCTCAAGGATGAATAAAAACTTCCCTAACGTGTTCGTAAGTGGTGCCTGTTACACATATCACTGTCAACAATACTGAAATTTATCACACACTGCATGACTGTGCTCACGTCCGCTCTTTGGTCACTGTTAACGTTCAACAATAAGACGCCACTTTGACAAATGTCTATAAGTAACAAGGCAAAAAAAGAAAAAAACAAATAAACAAAAAACATTATGTTTTTGGTTTTTTTCTTCTCTTTTTTCTTACTCTCTAATCTCATAATGTCAATATCTGATTTCTGACAACGATCTCTCTCTCTCTCACTCCACCTCTCTCCTTCTCTTTCTCTATCTCAATATATATATATATATATATATATATATATATATATATATATATAGATCTTTCTATATTTCTGAGATGAAGCATTGAAAGTTGGAACTATTTACATCGTTCAGACTGTTGTCCTCATCTTTATTGTCATATTCGACGTATCGGCCGTTGTATGTTCCAGCCTTCTTCATGTGATATGCGTTTGAATGTTCAAATCGAAACCTTTATTTAGTCCACTGGGGTAGATTGTTTTATTTCTATGTGTCATGCATTTTTCTGGATATTTCAGCATACAACGGTCGAAACTATACTTAAACATGAAAACAATAAACAAAAACTAAAAATTCTTGAAGCTATACATAAAGCAGTTGAAACCTAACCTGAACAAATTAAACTACGAAATCACCACAAATATTCTTAAATGCCTATAGTTGATAACAGAAGCCATTGGTTTATACCAAATGCTTCCCATACTTAATACTTCACGTTTTCACTCTCGCGTGGTCATTTTTGACGGCACGAGGTGCGACGCGATTTTCGCTTCCGCGTCTCGTATACACGAGTTTGTTGTTGCTTTAAAATTTTTCATGCAACAAAAACGGACTATCATTATTGTTTCGTCCGTGTATTGTTTGATATATTGAAAAGTAATTGTCATCTTTGATAATGGCTTATGCAAGACGAAAGTTTAGATTGGATTTAAGCATGTATCAATATGGTGATTTCCTTTCGTCTTTCAATGATAATGTTATTAAGCTTATCAGACAATATGAAAGGAACTTACTTAAAATAAATAGACAAAACTTGTCTATATTATTTAATGAAACATGCATTAATGAAAAATTGCTGCTTATATATATATATATATATATATATATATATATATATATATATATATATGTGTGTGTGTGCTGGGTGTACCAAAAGTAGGGTAACAGTAAATGATAACATTTATTTTGAGATTACATACTAATTCAATTAAATTTTTATAAACAATTATTATATATACAATAAAATTTTGCTGTATACAATAATTCAATATAAAATTCCTGAAAATGTTACCAACGCAGGTGCGCACAAACAGGTGTCCATCACAATTTACACAGCTTTGAAGTCTACTTTCCACGTTTCGACAAACATTTTGGCACAAGTATCTTTAATTTATTAATTTATTGAAATGCATCTCTGGTGTAATTTTTCAAATTTCCGAAAATTCTTTGTTTTCAACTACACTAAACTTTGGTCTTGAGTATTCCCCAAAAGAAAAAATCCAATGAATTAATGTCAGGTAAACATGTGGATCAATCATTTAGATCTCTTTGGCCAATCCATTTCTCGGGAAATGTTTCAACATATTTTATTCGAAATGTTCAAATATAAGTATCCACCAAAATAATACTTAAACTGATATATATATATATATATATATATATATATATATATATATATATATATATATATATATATATATATATACGAATGTGAGAACGAAAATAATATATAAATTCTAACGTTTGCATCATAAATCCAAAAGAAGGCTCAATACCGATTTATTATAATTTTTTCATATAGACAAAAACAGTTTACTCACTACAAAGATGCAACCTCGTTTAGGTGTATTTAGTTGCACCTCGACTGACAACTAAATGCACCGAAACGAGGTTGCATCTTTGTAGTGAAAGTAAACTGTTTTTGTCTATGTGAAAATTATAATACACACACACACACATATATATATATGTTATAATTTTTAATTTAGACAAAAACAGTATATATATATATTTATAAATGAACGCTGAAGTCAACACTCAGGGCGACAGGCTGTTTCATGCTAGATGCAATCGTCAGGCCGCCTGACGATTGTGTCATGAAACACCGCCTCTGGAGTGTTGACTTCAACGTTCACTTTATATTTACATACGCTCTATCTCTGATATTAAACACTTTTATTCCATAAACATAGCACACTTTAAAAATATATTTCTTCATATATATATATATATATATATATATATATATATATATATGGGGTGAACCAAAACTAGGTGGACAGTAAATGATAACATTTATTTTGAGATTATATACTAATACAATTAAATTATTACATATACAATTAAACTGAAAGAAGCCTCATCGGTCCACACAGTGATATCTGAAATTATTGAATTTTCTTTCATTTCGTTCAGCTTGATCTCACTAAATTCCAGACGCCTGCTTGAGGCATCCTCCAATAGGCCATGAATTAGCCGTGGACGATAAGCTTTCATCACAATAGATTTCAGAATTCATATAATAGAGGATTGTGAAATGTTCAATTCTACTGAGGCTCTTCTGGTGGACTTTTTCAGACTGTGAAAAATACTTCGCCAAAAAGTTGTTTATGGTACTCCGTGGAAACTGTTTTGGGTCAACCAGTTTTGAGGGCATTAAGAATTGAGTCATTGACATGAAATTTGTCACAAATGCCGTAAATGGTTTTTACCCCTTTGCGTCTTGACTACCAAATGTTTTGAACCCATTTTGTTCAAACGGTTTCAGCATCTTGAGATTTCCAATTCTCTTCTAAGAACCATTTTCTTGCACCAGTATTTAAATTATTTGAATTATTTGCCATTATGGGTTCTGTGAACTATCTGAAAAAAAAATAGATTAAATTTAAATAAATTTATTAATAAAATTTAATATAATACAAACAGCATAGTTATGATATGACCCTAACCCTAACCCTATTCAACCTACTGTCCACCTACTTTTGGTTCACCCTGTATATTATAAAAATCTAATTTTTTACAAGTTAGTCTTTAGTGTAACAAATAATCATCAAGGTTGTTTTTTTACATGTACCTTTGAGAAAAGTGTATTTCTAAATCAGATAGTTTGTAAAAAAATACTACAGTTATATGAAAATCTATTCTTAGAATTAGCGGTTAAAGAATCGCCAAAATTATTTCTTTGTGAATTGTTGCGAATTCATTTTTTGACTTTATGGAAAATATGTTTTCATATTTATTGTCCAATGATAAACGTAGTCTCAAGGCCTTGTGAAAACCTGGATGTAGTCTTTTGTGATCCTCTTTTCTTGAATAAAAGGTCTCCGGTTAGCGGATAGCTTGAGAAAAAGCTTTTAGTCATCAAGGAGAAAGCGTTGAAGCGCCAATACTTCATGGCCAGACGATTAGTCCATCCGAAGGGGGTCATAAGTCATCACTGGGAAAGAAGGAAGAGCTGACAGCTAAGTAAAGGACCACATAAAGTCCCCGTGACAACACCCTGTTGAAACCATAAAACCCCTTTGTGCTGAGATATTCCAATTCAGTCGAAGAAATTAGGTGGATGAACTTTTATATTTTTTGCCTTGTGAAATTTTTGCTTCCTCAAAGTTTTTCCCATTTTTTTTTCATTTTCAAAAAGTGGAATCTTTTTTGCTGTATAATAGAAACGTTATCCTGCCTTAGTTATTGTATAAGACGCATAAAAGTAAATTTTTGTGCAAGTTTTTTATGTAAATTTTGTATTTTTCTTATTTTGTGTACAATAATAAATGTCTTAGCTTTTAATCTTTGAATAGAGTTTAGTACTGTATATGATCAAACATAATACACATTCATTGTCTGTTATATTTAGCAATATATGCTTGAATAATGATCTGCTGCACCAATACACTAAATTCAAGTTATATGACTTGAATTAAGTGTATGTATGTATATGTTTGTATTGATGGCTGTTATATGTGTGCTTGTTTATATATTTATGCGCTTGTATATGTATAGGTGTGTATGTGTATGTACGTATGTGCGTGGCTGTATATATGTGTGTGTGTGTGTGATGGTGTATATCAATATATATATATATATATATATATATATATATATATATATATATATATATATATCTTAGTGTTTTTGAATGTATTATCTATGCTAACTATAATCTACTTTTTGTTTGATAGTAGTTTTGAAATTTATTGTGGACTTAATAATCAACAGTTGTGTTTTGTTACTGTTGAGGGGTTCTCCCCTTTTTACACAAATAGACTCACCCATCATATACATATACTACTGCTACGTGAAGACCCGATAGCTACAGAGGAGGAGTGAAAGGTTGTAGGTAACCGGAAGAGTGAGGGTGAGGTAACAGCATTGTAGGTAACCGACAGAAGGTGAAGGTAACAGACAGACAGAACGAACGTAGCGAGCAAGAGTCACAGTGAGCGAGCACGTAGACTCAGTAAGAAGTCGTACAACGATACTTCAATACTAAAGACTGTATAGATATTTTGCTACTAACCCGTATTCCTGGAACTACTAACCTGCATTACCAGTTTGTATTATTACGTTAATACATTATTTTCCTATATTCATTCTTGGAGTGTTATTTATTGGTACCGGATTTCATCCCGGAATCCACAACAGCTACATTTTAATATTGTACGGATTTTATATACTTTATGGTCATTTGGATAATATTGTTAGTATATGCGTAGGTTTATGTATGTATATGTGTATATATATATATATTTCTATATATTTTAGTGTCTTTTTTCTTTACGTTGTTCATTAACGAATATTTGTTTTTCTATTCTATCCATATTAAATTTTATCTATTGAACCATTTTTACCCTGTATATCTTTGCCCATGTAAGTTATATTTTAATAGTATGTTTGAATTAGTTTACTAACACTTTCAAATTTGAATATTTGTTGGTGTGTATATGTGTGTGTCTTTATTAATGTATGTTTGTATGATCGCTTATATATCCCATTCATTGTATGTTGTCTGTTTTTTTGAAGGGTCGTGCATATCTATTTCCTGTTTTGTTCGTGTTTATATATCTAAATATGTCTACGTGTTTGAGTGTTATAATCTGATTGTGTACGCATTGTCTTTTGCAAGATTTCACCCTCCCCTGCCCACATCATCACTTCAAATGTATCTAAGCTGTAACGAAGCTTAGCATCTACATTAGATTTTAACATTTATTCTAACTGAATTTTTGGCCTTTCAATTAAAACAAAATAAATAAAAAGTTTCTTCTTTAAATAATTTTATAACATTTTAAATTTAATACAGATTAAATTTAAAATTTAACATTGGTAATTATTAATTTTCAATTTTATAATAAAATTTAATATTAATTAGTTAGAATGATTTCTATTTTAGTCTAACTTTAGCATTAATGCATTAATTCTTATAACCAAGGATCGTTGTCAAGTTTTTTTGAATTCTCATATATTTGTATTGTGATTGGTCATTGCAGCTTATGTAACAGTGTTTCCCTTAGCGAGGGGTGTTTGGTCGATTTGGACCTTTTAAACCTTTTTATTCTACATTCAACACAATCACTTGATAGGACACCAGAAGTGTTGAAACAAAATGACTATTTTTGTAGTGATTTTATAACATATTTATGTTATAATTTTCGAGTAAATTATATTTGCTCTACTCTGTATTGAGCACTCTTTTAAGAATAGTATTTTTGGTTATTGGAATTTATTCTGTATACACCAATCCTATACTTATATATATATATATATATATATATATATATATATATATATATATATATATATATATATATATATATATGTGTGTGTGTGTGTGTGTGTGTGTGTATGTATAATTAATATGAACTGAACAGTATTAATGGTTATCAAAAGTATAATTATTTTTACGACGATATAATTTTCTCTCGGAATGCATTCACCTGTGCAAACACATTTCAGATCTCATATTTGATATTAAAACTAACAGACCAAAGGAACGGATACGCACACCACAGAAGTCTTTAAATGAATGCTGGAAATGTCATGCCTAACTTAGACTATCCTATTTAATTAGCTCACTGAAGTTATCAATTAAAAAGGATATCAAATTTACATATATTCTTGCAGGCACACATACATACATTCATATATAACGTATAAAATATTTGAAACACCGACCTTATGCTACCACGGTTTTCTTTTTTGGAAAATATCATTTTTGCCATAGTTTGAATTTATATATATATATATATATATATATATATATATATATATATATATATATATGGCTAACTGCATATTTCCTAGTGCACGCGTGTACTAGAGTGTCTAGCGAATCCCTGTTGCAGATGCCCGTTCAGGCACATTTGTATTTCTTCAACACCCACCTTTGCAGAGCATAGCTTAGTTACACTTTTTCTTTGAGAGAAATCGCATAATCAGGCGTGATCAACAGTTTGAACAAAGCCAGTACGTTCAAACCCTCGGTCACGATGACTTGTGACTTTTTGCTAGCCCCAAACCTATAGCTTCCCAACAGTTTCGTCAAATCAGTTTTACACACCATGATTTAATGAACTCTAATCGTCTTATTAGCCTCTTACCTCGGGCAAAGTACTAAAGATTCTAATCAACTCTAAATTGGTTAAACGTATCACATCTTAACTCTTCTCTCAGATAAGCAGCATGATTTTCCCTTCTCTACGTCAGCTGCTGATATATTAACGGTTATTGCTGAAAGCTATTCGGCTTTAGATAAGAATCACGAAACTCGAGCTATTGCTTTGATTATCTCGAAGGCCTTTGACTGGCTTTGATATATTGGTCTTCTTCATAAATTGAAATGGTATTTTTGAAGGAATTTTTGATCTGATTCAATCTTTCTTATCAAATCGTGAAATGAAAGTTGTCTTGAACGGCCATTCTTTTTGCATTTGCATTTATTCTTGGACTTACGTTGTTCCTAATTTTCCTAAATGACCTTCATGAGGTCATCAGTTCTCAACTCGATATCTATGATAATGGCACATCTATTTACTTCTCTATCTCAATGGTAAGTCTGATCAGTTTGATAAAGTCAAATTTGCAGCTAAGCTCATAAATGATCTTCAATCTGTTGTTAACTGTATCAAGAAAATTGAATTCTGAATTCCAATCAACTAGGTTTATTGACTGCTATCATCGCTAAACCAGATCCACACAAAACATGTGAACTTGATGGTATCTCTGTAATAGTCCTTAAGAAATATCCTCCTGGACTGTATCCTGTTCTCTGTAAACTCTGCAATAAATACCTTGTTGCTTCTTACTTTCCTGCTTTGTTGGAAGAATTCAAGCGAACCTTATGATCCTTCTAACTATCGGCATATTAGCCTTCTACCTTCCGAATTTACATCAACCACTTTCCCGATATCCTCAAGTTCTCAATTTGGTATCTACGCTGATGACACAACTACTAATTATTCCTCTCTTAATGAGTATCGATGATAAGGTCAAAGCTGATCTCAAAAATGACTTACAATCTGTTATTAAATGGGACAAAAATTAGCTTGTTAATTTTAATGCCTTCAAAATGAAACCGTTCTCTTTTAATCGTCCGTGAGAACCATTTTACCTTCCATCATCATGGCTGATGCCAACCTGCAGTGATTGCTTGCGACTGCTGGGGCTAATGTTTTCCGTTAACATGAAGTGGAAAGATTCTAGTGTATCAATTGCTAGGTCTGCTGCTAGGAAAGTTAGTTCCCTGTGTCGTGCTATGTAATTTTTTCTCACCAGAATCTGTCTTACACATTATCAGTCTATCATTCGCCCAGGAATTGAATATTGCTATCATATCTGATTTGATGTTTCTGTCTTGTATTTAGAGATCCCCAAAAAAGAATATGAAATGTTATTGATCTTGACCTGGCATCTCGGCTTCAGTCACTTTCCCATCGCTGTAACGTAGTTTCTCTCTGCCTTTTCTATAAATATTTTCATTGTAATTGTTTTTATGAGTTTTCGTTTTTGGTACCTAGACTTTATGAATTTAACAGTACTACTAGATTGGCGGCAAGGTCTCATCATTTTACAAGTGAAATTCCTAGATGTAACCGTAAGTACTATGCTAACGTTTTCATCCTCTCGAACTTCTCGCTTGTGGAACTCTCTTCCGACTTCTTGCTTCCCAGTCAAATTAAAACTTGAAAACTTTAAATGCAATGTCAATCGTTATCTTCCCTAACAATATTTCCTTTTTCTCACACTCAGTAACCCCCCTGCGTCTTAGCCGCTTTATTGCCTTACTTTAAAAACTGTGTACATAACCTTTCTAACGGAGCCGCACGCTGCTATTATCTTCCTAGACCGATATTATAAAGAAATCTCCCCTTTGATAAATCAACAATAGTGAGATTCGAAAACGGGTTTCATGGCCGAAACGAAACCGGCCACGCGTCTATAACATGCATACATATATATTAGGCTGGTTCCTAGCGCCATTTTTTACAATGTTCGGTAAATCTTGAAAGTGTCTTTATAGTTTATTCTGAATTTTAATGTTTGCGCGTTGCTTATACGCTATCAAAGATAAATAAGTGTGGTTTCTTGTCTCTGACTTTTTTTGAATGTGTTCCCCCTCTTTTCGAGGTTTGTTTTTTGTTTAGAAATTTCTGGTCAGGATTATTGACCATTCTTTATCCTTGTTAAAGGAGTTTTTTAAAAATATTCTTTTACACTTTCTCTATCTCCTTGGCGGCCTTGTTCCTTTTTTTTTTTTTTTAACTTTGATTTTATTTATGTTTGTTATATAAATATATTTCATACACCAACAGTTATACGAAATCTCAAAGCATGTATATATTAATAGATAAATGTATCATTTAAAAAGACCGCTGCACGTCTCTAAACGCCATCTTGCAAAACATACAAAAATATAAGTTCAGCACCAAAGATTTGTCTTTTGATATCAAAAGTAGATAAAAGTCAAGACTAGATAAGATTAGATGCTAAAATATCCGAACATTGTATTAAAAAAAAAAGAAAGATAGATAACGGTATACGAAAATTATACAAACACTATTGTTGATTTTACTGACTGAAGAGTGACTAAAAGCAGGAAGAAAGAAAGGAACACAAACGTCGCGCGAACAAATTGACAGTAACTTATACAAAATAGGCTCTAAATTTACCTTTGTTTAATCATACCTTCGGCGTGAGTTTAAATGTATTTTTGAAAAGTTCTGGCGCTACACAGTGTTCCTTTGTCTAGTTTTCTTTTACTGGATGAAATAAACTAAGCTTAGTAAATAATTGTACGAAAGAAGTACAAAACAAGCAACATCTAGTGCACTATTTCTTGTACGTAAATCTGTGTGCATAATATATATATATATATATATATATATATATATATATATATATATATGAATGATAAGATAAAGGGGCACGTTCAGTTTTTAAAGATTTTCTTTCTTATTCCATATTTATTACTAGCAGCATTGCCCGGCGTTGCCTGTGTTTATTCAAAAAAAAAGATCACGAACCTCATCCAATCTGTAAAGTTAAAATGAAGATTCTTCTTTAATGCTTCTTATCTATATGGCTAAAATTATAATGACATGAAGTGTGAAAACATTTATAATTGGAGAAAGTTGTTTTTTACAGAAGCACAGAAGATACAAAATAGTTGTCAGCAAATGAAGAGTACATTAATCGCAATCGATCTTCGAAAATTGTTGAGAAGAAATGCTTTGTTGGCAGCTTTTGCTCAAACTACATCGAATGAACAACATGCATTGGAAGGAGAAGAAATTCAACAAAGACTTCTCCTAGCAGCCGTTCCAAGGCTGAAAACCAATGTTCACAAAGACTGTATAGAATTGTTCTTTGCCCCTCAGTTTCGACAGCTCGAGTAGTACAGTTCTGGCAGCGTTCCTTCCTCGTCTAGTTAACCGTTGCTCATTAGTTTCTGCTGACCTTGCATTAGCTGTACGAATAGCATTTTGTATCAGTCTAATTTGAGTTTCTTGTTGCGACATGTTTCTTCTTTGTGCTTTCATGCGTTTGGCTGTAGTAGTAGCACGTCCAAGTGAAGGATTTCGCTTTCTTGGCATTATTGTCAGGTTGTATTTGGAGGGGTTTGGCTAAGCTATTTGAATAACAATGAAGTAATCAATTAAAAAGCAAGAATATTATACACATTAATGGAAATGTAGCCACAATAAATTAAATGCAAGTTTATAAGGGAGACCACGGGAATGTGGTAAACAATTATAAGCAAGCTCGTAAAGTTCGGATTTATCTAAAAATAGACTACCAAAAAAATGTTCTAGTGATAAAAATAAAAATTAACGTCCAGCTAGAAACCTACCCACTATGAACGTTAAAGCGTACACGCTAAGTTTAGCATAATTATAAATGAATCGAAAGAGGGTCTTTACATTATTATAAGTGCATTTTTTTAGAATAAAACTGTCAAAATTTTAGGGCTCAAGTTTCCAAATATATGAGTTAGTAAGCATTATTTAAACGCTGATTAGAAAATGATAAATACATAATTAAAAATTGGAATTTACGCTTAAACTTTTTTTTAATAATATGATTTTCACAAATTTAAATTTAAAGTATCAAAAATTCAAAATATACATGCATGAAGACAGCCTAACTTTTTACTGGATGACAACTTTGATGCGAATGAGATTTTTTGCATTTATTTCATCACATAGCACTAATGAACACTACACGTGAAGCAAAATCGATAGTACGCACTACATAACTCGATCGATCATTGTACGTGGAGCAAAATCAATTGTACACATTACACATATCGATCGATCTCGCACACGCGTCTTATACCTACGTGCACTTCTCTCATCGGTGTACACTTTCGTTTGCACTTATTCTTTTTTTTTTTTATTAAGGAAGGATATAATTTTTGCCGTCAAGTTAATGCAGACTAAACTACAGTGTTGTTCGATAAAAGTGACTCACCTGATTTTTTTTATTTAAAATTTTTTTCGCCTATTGTTTTTGGGGTCAAGCTAATTTTTAATCTTACTAATATAAAGACCCCTTCCCCCGACCACATAATAAAAAAAGTTTACTCACCCTAAAGTATTCTATTGATTATTATAATTTTGGATATAAATGAGATTTAGGAAAAAAACTCTGTGCAAAAAAAAAAAAAAAAAATTGACTCACTTATTTCCTGCAACTAGTAATCAATAGAAACATAACCGAACAGCTTTAAATAAAGAATAATAGAGGTATAATTTATTTATAATAGGTAATATAGTTCGAAATATTTAATAATCTATGGGTCCTCCTTTATTTTGAATAACCTTTTCAACCCTTTTTGGCATTGACTTGATTAGGTTCTGGCAAATCTCATCTCCAAGCATTGAATTCCATTCGGTTATGAAATTCACAATCAAATCCTCTTTGTTGCTCAACTGCTTTCTCGAGAGCTTGTACTTTATAATGCTCCATAAGTTTTCGATGGGGTTGAGGTTAGGAGATTGGGGCGGCCATGTCATAACACTCACCTGCTTCTCATCAAAGTATTCCTTCATCAATTTTGATTTGTGACAGGGAGAATTATCCTGCATAAAAATGACCATGGTGGGGTCGATTTGCACCCTTTCAGCAGAAGGGAGCAGACAAGATTCTAAAATTCTCTTGTACTGCTCGCTCCTGAGAGTCTTCTTAATATGTTTTAAGAAACCAGTTCCATGAAAAGAAAAGCATCCCCAGAACATTATACTGAACGGATGCTTGACAGTACTTACTGCTAAATTCAAAGAGCTTTCAAAGCTTCTTCGGATTTTAGATCGCTTATCCTTTGAATTTAGATCAATTTTCGTTTCATCGGAGAAGAGAACATTTAGTAAAAAAAAAAATCAGGTGAGTCACTTTTATCGAACAGCACTGTATTTCAGTACCAAAATGGGAAATCCATGGGAAAAAACTGATATTTTTCATAATGTATTTATGACACATGGGGTGTCAGTTTTGATTTTGAGTTGATTGGTCTAAACACAAATTATGTGCAAATTTTCATTGGAATGCTGATAACCACTACAATTGAAAGATTAATGGGTCAGCAAGGTGTCCATGCCCATCTTAGGGGCCCCTTATGTAGTTTTGAAAATCTGATAATCGTTTTTGATTCATTTTAAGATTGTAACATACATGTAAAATTCCGTCGAAATCGAAGCAATTTGAAAATTTGGGGGTCCCTTTGGTTCACCCTAGGGATCCCAAATTTCAAGCTAAAGGACAGGTTTAAGACTAATAGTAATTGAAATAATAAAGCACATCTTTTTTTCAAGTTTTCTATTTAATCGACTTTATGACCAAGGCTGTAGACTTAATTGAAAATTTCGATGTTCCCTGCTGGTGCCCTAACTCGTGGGGATCCCAGTGTTGATTTTCGGTGAGTTTCAAGTGACTACCTCAGTTACTCGATATAATCTCAATATGTACTGAAATTTTCGTTGAAATCGGGGAATACTGCTACAAAATACACTTGAAAAGCAATTGAAGCATCAAGTGGTTTATAGGGTCATCCTGGGGGCCCCCTCATGCATTTTTAAGAATCTGACAACCAATTTCTATCTCATTGTAAGAGCATAACAAACATGTAAAATTTCATCAAAATCAAAGCAATTTGAATTTTTTTTGGTCTCTTTGGGGCACCCTGGGGATCCCAGTGTCGAGAGAAACAAAAATCAATATAGCGTATAATAAGCGTGATAGTATGTTGCATATACTTATCAAGTTTCATTAAAATCGGCCTTAGGGTTTATACTTCAAGTCTGAAAGTTTAAAAACAACCAAACTAATGGAAATTCCTATTTAAACATTATATTTATTGATTATCGGTTATTGATTTTGAAAAATGACTATTTTTTTTTGCCCAGAAACACCCATTATCGAGTACAATCTATGTTCCAAATTTGGTATAAATATGCCTTATGGTTCTAGAGTAGTTCGTGAACACACACACACACACACACACACACACACACACACACACACATAGTCAGTTTTATATATATAGATAGAAAATTATGTTGGATTTATCCATATTTTAAAACTTGCATACACACACACACATGCACAAACACGCACGCACACACGCGCGCACACACACGCGCACACACAAACGTACACACACACACACACATATATATATATATATAATTTTTATTTGTATCGTTATAAGGCGATGAGTAAAGAAAGGGTTGAGAAAGTGTTTAGTTGCCTCAGGAATCATGGGCTCACTGTGAAAATATTCCCTGACGTGAAAGTATGCACAGTGCACGCTGTCTCGAACATCAGAGTTGGCCTATACCTTGTAGAATCAACAGTTGATGTCATTTTTTTCTACAAGCCTGGTACGTTTTGAGGAGCTTTTAGGGTCCTCCATATTCTAGCATAGCGCTCAGTATCAACAAACCAGAGGACAAGCACATGTGAATCCAGGATGATGCTCTTAGGTAAAAAAAAGTGAAGAATTCTGCAAAGCTGACTTTGCAGACTTCTGGCCAGCAGGCTCCTGTCCTGAACCAACTACGCAAAACCATGTGGAGCATTTTGGAGTAGGCTATCAACAAGGGCCCCTACCCCAAAACACCGATACCATCACGACAGTTACAAAGGTGGAGTAGGCTAAGATGCATATATAAGTGAAAAGATGAATAAAATGTATATATAAAATGTTTGTTACAATGAAGATTCAAAAGTTTTAAACCATCTTACTACCCTGTTAAAATTATAACATCCTGTAACTCCCTTCATCAGTAAGTGACCCCTTGAGAGTTCATAGCAGCACCAAGATGGTATTACCACCCACGTCGAGAATCACTGTTATAAGAGATTGCAAGATTTGAACATTTACATGGATAGAGAGTGGGACACACACTACATCGTCTGTGATGCACTTTTTGGGGGCTTAAACTAATCTAAAGAATATTTTCTGTTAGTGAAACCAATTTTATGAGGTGAACAAGAGTTTGGTCGTCAGTAAGGACTTTATATGATTTTCTTTTATTTTTTGTTTAGAAAGAGAAAAAAATTAAATCAAATTAAAAATAACACTAAATTATGGTTTTTATAGGGCATTCATATTTTCCCTTAAATTTAGTATTTGTTTTCTTTCTCTTCTGTTATAAGTTTCGTGTCAGATTCTGACATATTCATCTTTTTTTCTTTCTTCTTCCCACTTTCATCTTTATTTTCTATTTCACTTTCTTTGCTTCTTTTTCACTTTTCTTCTCTTTTTATTTTTTATTCTTTTTCTTTTCTTTCTTCTTTTTGATAATTGATATTTACAAAACCTATTTTGGCCGGGGGGGGGGGCAAATAATGTGAGTTGGGAAATCCCGAGTAAGCAGATTTTGTTACTTTAATTCTTCAAATATATCTTCTTTATCTAGCTCCACCCCACTTTCTTTCTTTCTTTCTTTCTTTCTTTCTTTCTTTCTTTCTTTCTTTCTTTCTTTCTTTTCCATTGCGCCAATCACTTCACCCCTTATCTTATTTTGTCATTTTGTTTTTATTTCATCTTTCCTTTTAAAATGGATTCCATTTCTTTCTACTTTTCCGTGCTTTAATACCACTTCCTTCTTTCTCTCATATTTTTTTACTTACGCCTTAATAACCTTTTACCATTTCCACTCTTCTCTTACTCTCTGTATTATTATTTTAACAAATTGAGATAAAAATAACACAGTCCAAGTTCTACACACCTTTTTATTCAGTGTTTATTTTGAAACCGTTCCAATGTAAAATTCAGGCGTTCACTTTCTAAAAAATGTGTGATTATTTTTCCCTCACTTAACAAAATTTGTTAATTAATCTTTCTTTTAGATTTTGGTACGAACGAATCTTTAGACCGTTCTTCAAATTACAATCCAGAAGAAAAAACAAGAAAAAAAGTCTACGAGAAGTTATTTCAAAGAATCTATGCTGTAAATATATCTTCTTTTAGAATAAAATTGTCTCCAGTCACAAGACAGGTGATTTTGTTGGTTTCTAAAAAGTCAATTTAAATGTAAATTGTTCGAATATTTTTCGATTGACGAATAAAGGGCCTGCAACGATAAAGAAATGATTGAAAATATTAATTGGAGCATAGATAGATAGATAGATAGATATATAGATAGATAGATAGGAAACAATATAAGTAAACATTTCTTACAGATAGATAGATAGATAGATAGATAGATTAGAAACAGATTGGGATAGAAATAGACTGAGATAGATATGAAGAGAATGTGTCATGTCGGTTGGAAAGATGTACGATAGGTAAATATGCATTTACTCAGACACATACACACGCGCGTGCGCGCGCACACACACACATATATATATATCCATATCCAAATGCAAATATATATATATATATATATATTGCGTCTAGCAATAAACAGCCTGTCGCCTCTGAGTGTTGACTCCAATGTTCACTTTTATATTTATATTTACATACGCTCTATCTCTTATGCTCAGAACTTTATCCCATAAATATCCTTTAGTCCCAAATATGAACCAAAAATATCAAAAGAAGCCCTAAAGTAAATGCTCCAAAAGTTCGACGTTCAGTTGAAAACAATATTAAATGCAAAGTTGTTGATAACGCGTGCACATTTCTCCTGGGTGATCGCTTGAATCTTCTCAGTGATGGTTGCCTTTAATGCAGCAATGGTGCAAGGGTTACCCTGGTAGATGTTGCCGTTGAGGTACCACCAGAGGGATTAATCTGGGGGTTTCAGGTCAGACGAGTGGAAGGCCCATTCAACTTCAACTTTGCGGGTGATGACATGCCCCCCCATCTTTTTACGGAGCCATGCGATGGCAACATTGGCAGAGGAGGAGCAACTTCCCGCTGGAACCACTTTTCTTTCTTATTAAGGTCCTCACGCTCCTCGAGATCACCCCATCTGAGAGGCCGTTGCTTTGCTTCCGAACTCCACAGTTTCGTAGGTGGACCTGTCCGTTCGCTCTTTAAAGGTTATCAGCAGTTTACTGCTTATATTTATTGATTTTTCCTTTTGTATGCATTTATCATTAGTGTAAGTTTTTATCCATTTTTTGTGCTCGTGTGTGCGTTTGCGCGCGTGCAGCCATGCGCTCGTCTCTGCGGATGTGCGTTAATGCACGTGCGCCCGTTTGCGCGGATGTGCGCGTGTGTAGGGTGTCGTGATCATTTGCACTTTTTCTTCGTTTTTTCTTGTTTTTTTGTTTCACTTTCCACTCGCTATTTGACATCTGTTTTTTTTTTCTTTCGACAGTTGCCGTTTGGGATGAGGTGTTCCAATTTTACTAATGATATTAATGCTTAATTGGTAAATACTTATATATCATACATACACAGCCACGCACTTATATATATATATATATATATATATATATATATATATATACACACACACACATATATATATACACGTACACATGTGCATAAGTTTATACTTATATATTTTCACTAGGCTATTATTTCGTTTTCTTAATTTGGTTTGATGGTATCATAAGTATTAATTTTAGAAGGTTAGATTTGTAATTACATTTTTATTTATTATTTTTGGAATTTATGTGTATGTGTCTGTATTATACGCTTATGATTACGCACAAGCGCACATTATGCACGCACGCATATAGGTATACGTATGCGCACATATACACATATAAATGCGCGTACACAGGCACATGTACATTTGTAGTGGACCCTGGTAGCATGCAGTGCTAGCCTACGAAAAGGTGGCCTTGTGCCAGACACTACTTACGACTACCGAATCCACTAACAAAGTAAAAAAAAAAAGAAAAAAAAGGATAGAATAAAAATGACTGTATTCAACACGTGCATCAAAGGGCAAAAAAAAAAAAATAGGTAGCCAGGAGTAACGACGAAAACGAGTCTGGTTGAAAACAAATATAAAACTTTATTTGAATAACAAATAATCTTATCTCAACAGTGGAGACTATCAGAAAAGGTAAGAACTATTCTTAGCCAGTAGGCAGATTGTATTATGTAGTGACTAGTAAAATGTTAAAGTTCCGCGCCAAAACAAAAAAACCAAAATGGCTAAGGCGGGAAAAGTTTCTTCAGAAGGAAGGTTCTGGAATATAGTCTTCTTGTACAAAAGGTGTAAGCATACACAACAAGGAAAAATACTCACTGCGAGGTTTAATAATATGTGTGTAGTGTTATCTTTTTTTAAACTGGTTCGTAAAGGTTAGAAATCAAAAGAGGTGTATGAAAAGTTCATCAATCTTTAGTGATGAAAAACTCTGAGTTGTTCGCATCAAGACGAGGAAATTAGTCTTGGAAAAGTGCGATGACTACAGTGTCGTAGTCTCTGCATTCTCCGGTAGAAAATGGAGGAAGGTTCAAACATGTTGTTCACTTCAAGACGAGGAATTAGTCTTGGAAAAGTGTGATGACGACAGTGTCGCAGTCTCTGCATTCTCCGGTAGAAAATGGAGGAAGGTTCAAACATGTTGTTCACTTCAAGACGAGGAATTAATCTTTGAAAAGTGTGATGACGACAGTGTCGTAGACTCTACGTTCTCTAGTAGAAAAACGGAGGTAAGTTCAAACAAGTTGTTTGAAGAAAAGTTGTAATTACACGACATGTTGAAGGTTTTGGTTAGTTAAGATATTCCGGCCCGCGTATGGGTCAGGGGCACGGAATAAATGAGTCGACCTCTTAGTTTGAAAATCAGGCAACGACTGACTTGAAAAACGAAGTTTGTCAGTGACGTCAGAGAAATGCGCGGGAAAACTTCAAATTCCGTTCTAGACGGTATCAGGAGCAGCCAGCAACCTTGTCGGCAACAAACAGGCTGGTTTACTGCTATATCTAGCCGAAAGTGAAAGGAAGGGGTGCAATACGCGCGCGCGCACGCAAAAATGGGTGGAATCCATGCACGATTTCACACATTTATGCCTGGTTTTTGTTATTAATAAACTAGTGCTTTAATGGTCTAGTTCTTTTTCTATTTTTAGGGTATTAATTATGGTTGATTCGATTTATAGAATTTGTTTGAATATATATATATATATATATATATATATATATATATATATTTCTTACACTCATCCCCACATTGCACACCCATACTGCATGCACGCCCGCACGCATATAAATGTTATTGTGAAATAGTGCATATGTATTAAAGTAAGTGTTTAGGTACTTCCACTGAATTTTCGATACCTAAGGTTTAAAATGAATTATTAAAAATTGAAAAACCATTCTTGAAGATTTCATTTTAGCTTTAGTTGAAAGCTAAATGATTAAATTTATTATTTCTAGTAAGTAAAATATTCTGGTGTATTTCAGATAGAAATTATATAGATTGGAATGTCATATATATGCTCGAATTTTTAAAATTTTCTTAAAAGCGGCCATTTTCTTAATTTTAAGAAATTTGTAAACAAAACAAAATTATCGGTTTTAAAAATCTTCCAAAAATAAAATATATATTTCTGATACGTTATTTGACTAAAATTAAAAAAAAATAAAGTTAAATTAATCTGATTTGAAATAAATATTACTTATAGCATAAAAAAGTTATATATAAGAATTTCTTAACGACGGGTCCTTATTTTCTTTGATAATTATTGACGTATTGATAAGTTATGAGGTGATGACAATTACTCTGGTTCTATGCATCCGTGTCTGTCAAACAAACCATTCCCAGATCCCATTCGTATAGTCTAAAAAACGAATATCCTCCGATATGTGTCGCATGTCAAGAGCCATTCACTAGACAAACTACAGCAATTTTAATTTCATTCAAAATACTAATAAACAAGAAATTTGAAAGAACTTTTTCAAGATACTGATTCATTTTACATATTTCAGTTCCTAAGTGAAATTAAACTGATTTCAAAAATATAATTAATAGGAGAAAATATAACCATAACTAACAGCAGAAAATTTTTTTTTTAACTATTTAAATACAAAATTTTATTTAGAAACATAATAAATTTTGGCATTAAATGGCTGAATCGCTTTATATGCTGTAAAACGAACCAAACCAATCATTTTTTTAAACAAAATTTAAAATGTCAATGTCAGGTCAATGATTTAAAGACGAAAGATTGTATTTCGCAAATAAACGCGTTTCAGTTATTCGAATCCCAAGATGAAGAAGAATAAATAGAAACAGATATTTATCTGCATGCCCAGTCGAACGGAATGTGGCACAAGGCCAAATTTAAAGTGTGAGTTAACGTGTACATAGGCTATAGACAAAAATGACTCAATCTCTTTTCTGATTGCGCCTTTTGGTACACCTCAAATCCCAGATAATGAACTTATCCCTCTTCATATGGGGACGGACACCTTCGGATTGAACACATTATAATAAATTTTAACTCTTCGTCCCTGACCGGCAAAGTAGTTGTGTTTACCGTCTGAAACACTATGTTCTCGTTTGATTAGCCAATTTAAGAAGAGTCTATCCCAATCAGTATTTAGATGGGGGACAGCTTGGGAACATCGTGTACTAAAGTGAAAATCGGCTAAAATCCGCTTGTGGAAAATCACAGCGGCGGCGTGTTCGTGAGAGCTGTGGCCCTCATTCTCCGCATGGAAGTCTACGGGATTAGAGCAAGTTAGTATATACGAGATGAAGTACAAGAAAAGTAAGGATATATTATGAGCGTTTGTTTGTCGGTGTTTCCTCGTAGTCAACTTCTCGCAACCGGCATATTTCTTTGGCTGGATGCGTCGTTATACCAACACTTGTCAAGAATTTTTAGTCGGAATAAAGTCTTCAGAAGGCACGAACGACATCGATGGCAAAATTGCATAGCACGTTCTGACGTTGACTTTTCAGATTAACGCGAGGAACAGAAATGTTTAAGGAGTGGCTGACATCAACTTCAATCAAGGAAGCCAACCAGTTTATAAGGCCTTTAGCTAATATGGCCGAAAAAAAAGGAGGGTAACTGTTACGTCACAATGGAAATTGTTTTGCACAAAGAACGTTCTTTATTTGCATGAACCACATGACTTCAATCACGGAATGTTCTCATAATCCTAGTGAGATTTTCACAGAACAAGAAACAATGCTACAAAATATTCCATTGTTTTCTAAGCATATTTCAATGTTTTTCGAGTTCGCCATCTTAGTAAAAGAAGAAAACAAAGAAAGAATAAAATAAATAAAATACAAAACTTTATTTATGAAGTGAATTTCAACATTTTGCTTATTTCACTGCCTAAAAAATAAATATATAAAATAAAAAAGTCGACAAAGAATTTAGAAAAAAAAAGAAAGGATATACTTGAAAAAATAAAATTAAATATAGGTTAACCATTATTATTAATTTTGACTCGTATTTATATTATTCTTATTAAGTGAAATATCGCCAATTATATTACCAATTTACTTTCATCTTTATTTTTTATTAGAAGAATCAATGATTAATATTAAACTAGTATCGGGTGCCAAAAATATTCGTAGCGTTTTTATGTAAATTTTAAAAACAACATTTCAATATTTATGCATAGATTTATTTAATGTGTATTTTGTTTCACTGCTTTTCGTGATCTTTGAGGCAACTTGATGATTCTATCTTTCAGGAATTGGCATCTGAGTGATGAACTGGTCTTATTGGTTTTTATAGGCTTCCAGAAGATTGAAGTTTTCTCATTAAGAGAATTTTGAATGGATCGAAATAATTGGTAGTCCGAAGGTGGGAGGTCAGTTGAATAGGCGGATGTGGTAGGACATCCCTACCAAACTGTAACGATTTCTGTAGGCTTTGCAAAGAGACGTCAAGTCTGGCGTTGATCTGATTGAAGACATACTCTTTCTTGATCGACTAATTCCTGACGCTTTTCTTCGATTGACCCAATTAGGAAGACTACTTGTCCGAATTCAGCGTTTTGTTATGCAAAAGGAGATCGTAGTGTATAATGCTCTTCCAATTTCATCGGATACACAGCATCAGATTTTTCGGATACGGCTTTTGGGTTGGTTAACGCTTGCTCGTTTCGGTTCCTTTAGGACTTTTCTTCACGCCATATTGTTATAAACAATCCATTTTTTTTTTTTCATCATCTGTGATCATTCTTTTCATAAAATGGTCGTTTCCCTTACGTTTGTGAAGAGAACTTCAGATTGAAATGCGGCTCATTATTTTTTACAGTTAAATCGTGAAGCCCACAAACATCGTAACGATTCATGTATCCAAGGATAATCATTATATGTTTATGTGTTGTCAGATTCTCTCTCTCAACCGTATATTTCTCTGGCTGGAAACATCGTTATACCAACGCTTATCGTGAGTTTTCTAGTCGAAGATATATGGGCTATCTCTGTGATGCCATTGAATTGTGTTGTCTGGATGATTTTCTAATCGGCATTTCGGTTTGGAGATGATAAAAAACTACCATTTTCTCGATTTTCACTTTTAACGTGCAAATATTTACAATCCACGATTCAGACACGTGTTGAAAGAGGTGTTCAAATGTCATCTTTCAGAAATGAATAAATTCTTCATAAATTTCAGTTAAGCGTGAAACGAAATTACTTGTTCAAATGTCCCTATTGAAACAACACTTAGAATTTTTGCTTCAACCCAATATTTATTCTTTATTGAAGCAATCAAGAAGATATTTATCAGTTTTGTAATCGTATTTACTTTCATCTTCATTTTTATTGAATGAAGCATTGTCAGCCATTATTTTTAATTTTTTTTACTCGTATTTATTTTCATCTTCATTTTTTATTAGATGAAAATTGTCAGCCATTATCAGTAAGTTTTAAATAGTATTGACTTTCATGTTAATTTTGTAGTTATTTTTTATTACAACTTAATTTAATTCGTGGATCTACGGCAGTGAGTAGACGGAGCTGGATTGGAGGCAAAGGATAAACTCTCGAACTCAAGCCCCTTTCCTTCAGAGAAAGCTGGCTGATCGTACCAGCTGCTTAAACCACCACGATTTCGCAGAGGATCGATTCTACCCTATAACTAAGTACTCGATTTCGCGATATTAAGTAGCAACATAGTTTTACACCATAGCATTAAAAATAAAATGAAAATATTGTTGCTAGAAATTCTTTGTTAGGTTTGCGTACATTGTTCCTAGGGTTTCGCATGCTTTACAAGAATCAGTGCAAAGTTTACTGGGAAAATATTCTATTATAGACTCTCATTCAATTATGACACATATTTTGCACAGATATTTCTAAGGTACCACGTGATACTCATCACAATCCTTTCGATCACTATACCACGCAAATCCAACCAGGTGAGCATGTCACCTGGAATGATTTTACTCCGCACAGGAGTTAACCATTGCCAATGAGGGTTTACTGAGGTGTGGTTAACGTCCCTGTGCTGTAAGTGAAGCTATGATTCTTCTCATTTTAGATGAGATAAAGCAGCACCTTCCTCATTGCGCTAAAGAGGTTGGGCTGATGTAATATCGATACCAGCCTGACAGTGGTCGCGGGGGCTGGGCAAAACCCACAGTTCTTGTCTTTGGCTCATATGCATAAGTATGTGTAAGTTGCCCCCGACGTTAAAACAACCTTGTTTCACATCCAGCCTTAGTGTAGAGCTGAGTAAATATATCTGGAACAATCTTACGCATCCCTTTTATTATAGTGAGAATTCCATAAGTGTATCTTTGTGCCATACATGGTAAAAATAATTATTGGATATTACAGCCGTAGAAAAACTGGCAGCCATATCAGACTTATTCTCAATTAGTGTTCATGACCAAGTTGTCCAGGGTGGGTGAAATATTAGTTAAGAAGTTAAGAATATTAGTTAATTATATTAAAATGAGTACCTGGAATCGGGTCTTTGGCTTCTGGTTAAAAAATGTTCAACTAAATATACGTCTTATTATCAACAAGATATTTCGATTAAAAACGATAATTTTTTTTTTATGCGAGGCCAGCGCACTTTTTATGTATTGGTTACATTAAGATTTCTAAACCTAAAGGTAGAATTTTTTTTTTTATCTTTCTCATTTTATTTTTATTGTAGTTCAAGAAGATTTCCAAGCAACGACAAACTCGCGCATATAAGACGCTGGAAGTGAAAATCGCACCGCAGTTCATGACGTCACACATGACTACGCGAGAGTGAATTTGAGAAGTTTCTAAATTAATGAATTAAGAACATTATGTGGCTTTCAGTCTTCCAAAGGAGGCTCATAAATGCCTACATTGATAATCATTTCTTTTCTTACTTTGATTGAACATCAGCCACTGATGTTGGAAAATACGCAACCATTTTAATCATCAAGTAGGTGCCGATACAATATTATTTCTGACTATGCTTTTGCATCATTCAAATAAAATCCAGACAGAGACGAATAAAAATTACACAATTATGCATATCGCAATATAAAATGTTGGGTAATTTTTATTCGTTGAAGGAGACACTGAATTAGAGAAAAAAGCAGACGAATATTTCGGGAAATTGAATTTGTCAATGTAAAAATAGACGTTTATTCTTTTTAAAAGTACAAAATTCAATCTAAAATTCAATATTTATTTATCGATAGCATTTTTAATGTCATGAATTGTTACTGCGACGATAGCAAATGTTAATACAACTGACAATAAGATTCTTCTTTTTCAGGACGTTGACGATCATGGCTCTCCACAACTTCATGTCCTTTGTAGCCCTTAGTAAAGTTTCTCTAATTCCTTTATCGCTTCATATG
This sequence comes from Acanthosepion pharaonis, assembly GCA_903632075.3. Taxonomy (NCBI): domain Eukaryota; kingdom Metazoa; phylum Mollusca; class Cephalopoda; order Sepiida; family Sepiidae; genus Acanthosepion; species Acanthosepion pharaonis. Next base: position 878,906 of record CAHIKZ030004226.1, read on the forward strand.
TCTTGCCAAACATTTACACAATTTCGTCGGGTAGTTTATGTACTGTATGCTTCCAATATGCCAATAATGAATCCTGGTAGGGATCCTAATTCTACCAGGATAATTCTCGCAACGTAAAGGTTGAATAAGTCCGGTGAGAAGACACATCGTTGTCTTACGCCCCTTTCTATTTTTGTGTATTTATGGAATTCATTTTATATCCTCACATGGGTGGTTTTCCCCCAGTATAAGTTCTGAATTGTTCTTTGGGACGTACAAACGGTTTTGCATACCATTAATGATCTACTTTGCCAACACGAAAGGAAGAAAAAGAAACATCAACTTCATGCAAGGCAAGGGGCCTCCCTTCTTCTATCTTTAGAGCTCCGACATCTCCTTTTCCATCTGCAAAAAGAAGGTCTTCCCAAAGGAGGGAGGCAGGCATTTTCCGTATTGATAGAGTTGCGATCGAGAGGGGCTTTTCTACACAAAGGAAAGTCCTCTTGAGGTCCTTATTCAAATGCACCTCTGTTAACGGCTAGTCAACAAAAGACCACAGGAACTTTAATGCTCCCGTGTTAATTACTCTAATTAGGAACACAGGCGGCAAACTCAAGGCCTAGGACTTGATCTCTGTCGCCAAAGAATCAGCCCCAGAGCTTAGGATGGCGCAGGTAGCGTCTCTTGAGCTCAATAAAATTTCGAAAAAAAATTCTGGGAGGACTCCTGTTTTGCTCCATCCCTCTTTATATAGGATCGTAAAACTTAACTTCCCTACAGACGTCGGTGTAATTGCCATCGGCGGAAAGATTATATCCAAAATCAGCTCTGGAAGACGAGGACAATCCGTCTGGATCCTGAGCAACGCAAATCTTCGGACGATATTATCGTGAAAAGAGGTTGGTTTCGAGTTGTTGCAAAGCGTTGTTCGTTCATTTGGGGCCATTCCTGGTGGATCCAGTGCACTTAGTTTTAATGTAGGACTGGAATGCCAATCTGGACCCCAAATTATACTGGGGAGGGGAGCCAGCGGGAAGTGGATCTGATCGACGAATTTACTCACGTTGATAGATACCGGGTCGATTATCCCGAGCGGGTGATGTGGACATGAGCCCTCAGTTGGCCACCTACCAAGATGGTAAGCTGCCTGTTAGTAAGAAATGTCTAGATTGTCCTACGTTCCATTAGGTAGGGTATTCAGATCATGAACTCGTTTGTACTCCGATGGCGTTAGAAATTAAGTCTAGAATAGCAGGACACTGGAAATTCAACGCATCTTTACTGAACAAGGAGGACTTCCGGCTACAGCTCACTAGATTAGTGTTGGGGGAAGTAGTTGGGGAATAGGTAGTGGGAGAAACCTAAGGATAGCATTAGGTCTTTGACTACACGGTATTACCATCAAATAAGGCTAAGAAATTGAAGACATTAAATGATAGTCTGTCTCGGGCGGTGGCTGGGTGGGATCACCTACAAATTGTGATGGTGGTGGGTTGATTAGATGATTAATAGTCCTATAACATTGCTAAAAACAGATTTTTTCCACGATCCTGACGGAGCCTTTGCAGAGAGTTGCCGCCATTTTGTTGGGACAGGAGCAGACTTATATACATAGAGATGAATGAAACTCCGAGGAATAATATATATATATCCATATCGGTCAAGTTTCGATCCCGACTTGAAGCAATCGGATGTCTAGTCACACTGATGAGCTGTGATACTGCGAAACAGGCTTGTATATGGATATATATATGATCATGGCTCACGAGGCAGTGTGTACACGTCGCTTGCAGGCACATTTGTGACTGATAAGCATATGACAGGCATATTCGGTCGTAGCAGTTGCAGCTAAAAGTCTCGCCTTGGCTCGATGGCGTAACATTGCAGTACTTCTTCCTCTGACTCTTCTCCCTGAGTGAAGCCCTGTAGATATTTTCAAAGAAGGAGAAAGCATGGTTGGTGGTGAGACGCCAGGAGTGACGGTTCACAGCTAGGGTTGACCGTTGGCGATGTTTAATGTGACGGGCAACAAAGGATTTTTTCAGGAAATCTTTGAATCACTTCTTTGTGTCCACCTCTGCCGCGATAGCCAGTGGAGAAATCACCGTACAAGAAAAATTTAGGCTGGCGATGATTATCCATCCTGGAAACATGTCCAGCACAGCGTAGTACAGCATGGCCTCAATGCTGGTGATCTTCGTCTTTTCAAGAAATTCAATATTGGAGATAAAGTCACACCAGTGTATGTTAAGGATCGTGCGGAGGCAACGCTGGTAGAACCGCTCGAGGAGTCGCAGGTGGTAAGGGACTCATGACTCTGAGCCGTATAGGAGAGTGGCAAGGATGATAGCTCTATACACCCTGATCTAAGTGCACTTCTTCAGCTGTCTGTTGTACCACACACGTTTGTACAGTCTGCCACATGCCAGTCTGTTGTCGACCTCCTTGTCGACCCCAGCATCCGATATAATCCAAGGTAGGTAAATCGATGAACTGGCTTCAGATCAGTTGCGCCAATGATGATGTGGGGATAGCGATATTCATCCCGAGGCGGAAGAAGATAGTGAAGAGAGTCAGTGCCAGAACGCAACCCTGCTTTATACTGTTGGTCATCGAGAAGGGCTCTGAGAGATCACCGTTGTATCTAACTTGGCCACGCTGATTTTCGTGCGGTTGGATGATCATCTTCAAGAACTTTGGAGGACAGTCGAGTCGCCCCATGATCTGCCACATTCCTCTTCTTCTCACTGTGTCGAATGCTTTCGTCGGATCAATGAACGCCACATACACCCCCCTTCTTTTGCTCCTGACACTTCTCCTGCAGCTGTCGGAGAACAAACACCGTGTCTCTTGTGTTCCTGTTGGTTCAAAGTTGCACTGACTCTCTGGAAGGTGCTGTTCTTGCGATGGCATAAATTAGTCACATGAGATTGAAACAATTATAACAAAATAAAACAATTATAACAATATACCGTAATAATTTTTTCAATGCTAAAGCTCACCCACCACAAGCCTCAAGAGCCACTTAAGATAGCAGGTTATCATTAAAATGTTAATTCCATTGAGGTGTATGTCAGGAATGAGGGAGGAGGTGGTTGCAGATGAAGATTATGAGGATATGGAAGAAAGATAACGACTGACCCTTGAAGAGGTCAAGATCTGAGTTGAATTTTCTGATCAAACTGAACATAAGATTTTTAATGCTTTTTTATTAAGTTAAAGAACTTTCACGAATATTTCAAGAATCTTTCAAGAATATTTTCACGTAAAAAAAACTTTTTAAGTTTACACTTTGGCCTGTGTGAAATACCAGCACCATTAATCTTGCGCTTCGGGAACATTATGGAGGAAAACTTAGGAATAGTTTATTTCCGAGGTTGATCGCGCTTAACTGAAACCGCAGAAAAGGGGGACGTTTTATTAAAAAAAAAAATGGAAAGAAAAAGGCAGACGGCGTTTTTGATTCAACTTCAGTCGAAATAGAGTATAACAGTATGCGCCTAACCAAGTTTTTAATTCAGAGTTGTCCTTCTCCTAGATTGGTTACCGACCCTAGGCTGTCCTACTATTCAACCTTTTCGGTGGCGATGAAAGAAGAGATGGATTCATACGTTTCTCAAAGTATTTGTGCGAAAGGGAAAGCAACGGACTCTACTGGAATTCGAAATCTGTTCACCAATTACTCCTTCGGAACTGCTGAGCGTTACATGACCCGTACACCTGCAAATGGCACAAAATGTTGCAGTAAAGACTTTATTCTGTATATGTTAAATGCTTTATTAGAAAAAAAAGCAAGTATTTAAATATGAACAAAGAGACAAAACTCGATCATGGAATTATCAATTAATTTAAAAATCTAAAATTTAAAAAGGAAATCAAGCAACGAAAGAAAAAAATGTTTAGATCTGTCGTGAATTTTGTTCTGTTGAATTGCATAACAAATCAACTACAGATATTTATTTAACTTAGCTTCGTAAGTTTAAAGTGAAAGAAGATTGCATTGCAACAAGTGAGGAGAGTTTGCATACATTGAAAATTAGCATTTAAAATTTGAGGGGGGATATTTTTGAACTGTTGTGGAGTACCGGATCACCCCCACAAGATGTCTAAAAAGATAAATAGCATGTTCTCTCACTGAGAGAGTGGAAGTCGAACAGAACTTCTTGTCAACCTCTCTGCCTTTGGGCGGAGAGGAACCCAGACGAAGCTATGACAGGGTATACAGGGGATTTTTGCCCGAGCCCACTTTAAAAACCGGCCTCGTGCTATATAACGCCTTGTGTGGAGGCTTTGAGTAAATACTGAAACTGAACAGAACTTCTTCTCGACCTCTCAGCCTCCGAGCAGAGAGGAACCCAGACGTGGCTATGCCGAAGGGTGAGAAGCTTTCTCATTTTGGCGTCCATTCGCTTAATGTCAGCTATGGCCCAGTTAGGGATGCTGAAACTGTGTTGCATGTCAGGGACAGCCAGGAATTTATGGCTGATTTTCTGTTTTTTGAATTCAGTACCAGACGCATTCCTTCATTTGGGTATGTTGTATTCCATCTCCTTCGCTAATTCCTAGGTACCTATATTCTTTTTTTTTCCAGCTCCCTAATCTTTGTGCCAAAAGTTAAATCTATTGAATGTGTTTCTGTAATTCTCCCTTTCTTGAATGTTACTTTTGCACATTTATCTAATCCGGAATCCACCTATTATTATTATTGTTTTTATTTCCTTTGATTTCTGGCGTGTACATATTTCTTTCCGGGTCCCGCCCAGAGACCTAAGATTAGTAATGGCATCATGACACATTCCAGGGACAAAAAAAAAAAAAAAAATTACATAGATAAAGTTATTATTATTATTTTTATTTTTATTATTACTATTATTTTTATAATAATAATAATAATAATAATAATAATAATAATAATAATAATTTATTATTATTATTATTATTATTATTATTATCATATCTCGTTAAATGTTCCCACCACTAGTAACACGTAGCTTACATTAGAGAGTAAGTGACAACAGGTCGCTTCAATTCTCTATCACTCTTTTTAGTATTTTACTTTTTTTCATCAATGCTGTCATCTGGACGATCCCAACTTTCCCTTTGATCTCCACTTTCCCCAGCCTTCATCTAAGGTTATTCGGAACCGTTGCCCATGCCCCGATAAATTATTATTGTTTAGTACGGTACTAGACAAAATCTGGAGGAAATATTCAAGTGGGAAATGCCAGCCTACCTGTCTAGAAATGATCACTCGTAATGCTGGATATTTCTCTGTCTGGACTCGAACACTGACCTCAGTTGGAAATACACAACTACTTCAGTCGCATAACAGGACATCTGCCAAGAAATTATCAGCAGTACCCCGTCTCCCACTGTCTGTAAAGTTTCGTTTGAAATTCGGTTATCTAATCTATAAATAGAAAGGGAACTAAATAAAATAAATTCCATGTCTAGTCGTTATTTGATTATTATTATTATTATTTTGAAGGCAACCGAAGATGATATGAGGTCTAAAGTCGATGGTAAATGAACGAAAAGGCGGGGAATAAATCTTTGAATTTTGATAATCCCAGGGAAATTGAGAAGAGACGATAACTGGTTGGGGTGACAGTGTAGAAACACATGTAAATATGGAGTTCAAGTGTCAAGAAATGAAAGGCGGAGGGGAGGGACAAAGATGGCGGATAACCCCTCAAGCAAACGAAGGAATAGTAAAAAAAATGCGGGTGGCTGAGAAAAATAAAATGACACAAAGGATATAGGAATATTGATATTTCTCACGTTCTTACACATATACTTTTATTTTACTTTTATTCACTCAAGGCTCAAGAAGCACTCAAGGTAGAGAATTAATGAATTTGTTGTAAAGGAAGGGAAAAGCAGAAGCAGAAAGAGCGTATTATGAGGATATGTAGGACTAGACTTGAAGAGGTTAAGATTGTTGCCGTTAGAGAAGAATCCTGTCGGGACACTATTCCACAATAAATAGTTTTGGGGGAGAAGCTGAGTGGAACGTATTCTTTACTGAAGAAACCTAAAGTGAAAGGGCAGGTTTTTTTTTCACCATGAACATAGCTACCATGGCGAGTCATCGCTGTAAAAGTCTGAGAATTGGTGGAACTAAGGAATGAAACTCATCAGCACATTTGCCACAGCAATAGAGATAGAAGCTAGTAACATTTCATTGGTGGGAAAGGAGTTGCCTGGCGGAGAATAGTTCATCACCCACAAGGCCGCATAATCGCTTTGGAACTCTGTCGAGGCTGGACAGCGAGAATTGGGGGCAGTACTTGCCCAGATATGGCAGCAATATACCACCTTTATTCAAGTTCTTGTGGATGGGATAGGTAAGTATTTCACACTGATATCAGTTGCTGGTGTTTAACCCCGAAGAAAGAAGGAGTGAGAGGTAGAAATATAACTAGAGTAGTACTCTTTTATGTTCCAAGATGACCAACGGATACTTAGAAGTAAGTTTCCATAAAAAAGATCATCCCAAAGAAATCTAGAGAAGAAGAAAAGAAATAACAGATGAAATTCTTGACCTGATGGAGAGGAGATATCAAACAATGATATGGCACAGAATAGGACCTTACACAAGTAATTAGGAAGAAGTGCAGCCAGGTAAAAGTGGACCGAAATAGAAAGAATGAGTCTTACAGAAAAAGGAGATATGCGTAGAAGAATAGGAGAACTCATAGGACAAAATACTTTCACATCAACAGGATGCATAAAATCCAAGAAATGATAATAGAGAAAGAAAAATACTTCAGAGGTGGAACGAATAGATCGGAGAACAAAAGCGGACAATTTGAAATACACGGAAATATCGAAGGACCAAAAGTATTAAATTAGCACTGGTCAAATTGAGCGGAAACAGACGCAGGAAAAAACTGTAATTGCAATAGAGATGTCGGCAGCTTTAGATGATTTCAGCCTTGACAAAATTACAGACATAATAAATGAAATATACGACAGTGGTGATATAACGGAAGACCTAAGTAGATCCATTTTCATAGCGCTGTCTAAGAAGCCTCGTGGGTGACTAAATACTGTTCAGTCTGAAGTCGGACGTCCGGCTGACCGGCTGATCGGTTGAACTCTCTTGCCTTCGGGCGGGGAGGAACCCGAACGAGGCTACGCCGAAGGGCGGAGTCTCTTTCGGGGAGGTAAACCGACCTTGAACCCGTTTATACGGGTTCAAAGGGCATATTTTTGGTAGAGTCCACGGGCTCGGAGATCCCACGTTAAACCTGCCTTGTGCCACATGATACCCTCGTGGCGGGGGTGACTAAATACTGTTCAGTCTGAAGTCTGGAGTGAGGTCCGTCAGGAGTCTGTCAGTCAGTCAGAGCGAGCGAATCAGTCAGTCGAGTCAGAGGCAGTCCGAAACAGAGTCGCGTTCAGACAATTACTACTAAACCAGATTGTTCGTACTAACACTTTTTACCTCTCTGTATATATTCCTGTTTGTAATATATCTGTGTTATTCCATATCCGTATTCGAGTTCTTCTTTATTGGTTCTACCTTGAACTATCACCGTGGTACAAGGAACGGACCATAACACACACACACACACACACACACACATATATATATATATATATATATATATATATATATATATATATATATATATACACACTACAATTCAAAAGTTTGAGACCATCTCCAGATGAAGCATTAGATGTACTTCACCAAAGAGTAAAAAAAATGAAAAAGAACTCTTAGAGTCATTGAAAAAAGAACGGAATTAATTGATTCAATCAAACTTATACTTTGAGAATCTTTTGCAATGAATGCCAAAAGTTTGTGCTGCAGTAATCAAGGTTAAAGGAGGATATTTTAACGAGAGCAAAATTTAATTATAAAATGCTTCTTTTCTTTTTTACATAATAAAATTTCTATAAAAAACGAAGCATTTTACACTTTTTTAACCGTGTATAAGAATTTTCTTTTTTAAAGTACAGAAAAACTACATTTGAGGCCAATTTAAAAAAAATTACCAGGGATGGCGTCAAACTCTTGAACTGTAATGTACATAGTATTAAAGTGAAATAAATCAACTTTTAAAAATATAAGTTTTTAAGCTTTATTTATTTTACTTGAATAACCTTAAAGTGGTCTGTTTTTATTTAAATTATTTGCTCTGGATTTAGATTGAGCTCTCTGGATTTTATCCTCCTTGGGTCTACCCATACGGATTACCTAGTTTTCCATAAAGTACACACACACACACACACACACACACACACACACACACACACACATATATATATATATATATATATATATATATATATATATATATATATATATCACTTACATTATTTACATTGTTCGAACTGTTATACTTAACTTCATTGCCATATTCACTGGTAAAAAATGGTTGCTGGGTCATTAGGTTTATAAGTCCCAAAGATTCATGTATAGATGTCCTCAAGGACACCTGGTCCAGATCCGGACTAGACCCAAAAGAGATGTGAATTCAATATCCTGGCTACAGCAGTGGTGAACCAAAACTTGGAGAGCTGAGTTAAAGGGAAATAACTGAGACATCCGAAAGAGGTATGGCACGTGGAACTAGAACAATCTACTCCTGTGAACAAAATAAATGGTTTGGTGAGAAATTTCAATCACCTGAAGAAGGCCGGAGCGTACAACGGCCGACACGTTGTGAATATAGCAATTAAGATGACGACAGCAGTCCGAATAATATACAATTAAGTAATAATAATACATCATCTTCTATATATATATATATATATATATATATATATATATGTTGTGGTAGGATCCACCTAATTTGCATAGTGGAGTACCGACCATATAAATATGGTTGGTACCGGGAAGAGAGGGAGGAATTAAGAGATTCAATCCAGAGACTCTACCCGACTGCGACTAAGTCAACACATTCTCCAGGAACGGTCTTCCCAGGAATATACAAAAGACTATATGTAAATATTGTGTACACTTTCTTGTTTCAATACATTTTGTTCTAAGTACATTTTGTGTTGCATTATTATTCCATGCATTAGTCAAGTTTCAACAATATATAAATATATATATATTATTAAAGTGAAATAAATAAACTTTTAAAAATATGAGTCATCTGAAGATGGGTTACGGAGCCATCTTTTCATAGGACTTAATGTTGTTAAGCGTTTTTGGCTCGGTCTGGGCAATCTAGGCTTCGAGCACTTTACTGAGTACGTAAGTTTGCCTTTAGGTCTTTTGTCTCTTTTTTTCAGCATTATCGTTTATATTCGAGACTTTATCGGGATAAGAATTTTAGGTTTTCAAGTTATCCGTTGGTTCCAGCAACGATTTTTGTTTTACTTTAATTATATATATATATATATATATATATATATATATATATATATATATATATATATATATTCAAATATATATTCATTCAGAACAGAAAAATTAAAAAGAAAGAACAGTTTACTTGGCCGTTACTCGTCTCTTGATATCTTAAGCAAATGAAATGGTGGAAAATAAAAGAGTTTTAATTTATTATTCATTCTTCTAGCATTTTTAACGCCTTTCGTAGAGCCTCCTTTTCGCTGTCTTCTAAAAATAACATTAGATAGTTAATGTAGCTATAGATATTCCCTCCACCATTTTCCAAGATAGCTTAAAGTCAACCCACAGCAACAATTCTCTTTTCTTGGCCAGTTTCGGCTGTGTTTGTTTGTAAACTTCCTTTATACACATTTATGTATTTGAACAAAAGGTGAAAGAAGACGAGAGAAGCTAACTACTCACAATTTCAAGAATTTGTACGACGGGAGGCAAATATTTAGTTATATTTCTGTTTCAGGGAAGTTGAATTCATTTCCGAAATAATTGTCATATTTTTTTGGCTTTGAGAGATCATGGAATTTATTTCTGAGGTATTTGGTGAAAGTCCTATACAAGCCGTAACCGCAGGTAGAAAATAGTTTAGAGTGGGGCTGTTAACGCGCTGACAATTGTCAGGAGGGCCATACATTTTTTTTTAAACAATATCAAGGCAAAACGTGTGGCAGTTTAAGGTGTCACATAAGAGTAGGGGATGTGTGGAAGAGGGACGGTTTCTTTGTAGTGGTGATGGTGATGGGGTGTCGATGTTTTAGGGGTGACACTCTGGTGTCAATGCAAAAGGTTTTGGCTGCCTATAAAAGTGCAGATATTTTATCGAAATCTGCACATTCTTATCTTTTATCTGTCTGCATTACACAAACTGTTCATCTGAAAGACACTGCGATGTCTGTCTAACTTATATAACAAAAAACAAAACAAAAAACAACTCAGAATTGAAAAAATGCAAAGAGCTTTTATATTTTTTGCGGGTAAGTCTCCAGTTTTATTTGGTACATTCAAAAATTTGTGATTCTGTTAAAACTTCTGATATAAAGCTTCTATCTGTCTGTCTGTCTGTCTCTCTCTCTCTCTCTCTATATATATATATAGAGAGAGAATATATATATATATATATATATATATATATATATCATCACTTAAATGTTATTTTTAGCGGATACCCACATTTCAGTAGAAGCTCCTTTTTTTTAATTAAACATTATATTTATTTATTTTCTTCTTGTCTGAATATTAAGGAATCTTCTTAAAGAAAAGATGCGCTCTCCCATTGTATTCAAATCTGCTAAAAGTGGACGCAGGTTTGAATTCTGCCATCTATTCCAACTGTAAAAATAGTTTCAGTCATAATAATTGTTTTCAACAAAGAAACAAGGTAGAAGATCAATTTTTAAATTAATGTTCATTTCAATTTTTAATTCATAGAGTGTATATATATATATATATATATATATATATATATATTTTCATTTCAATTTAAAATTCATTGAGTATATATATATATATATATATATATATATATATATATATATATATAATTTATATGAAATATTCGTTCAAACATAGTATGTAAAATGAAATTTTAAAAAACCCATTGAATATTTATTTTTTATTTCTTGTCAACGTTTCTCTCTGCAAAAATTCTAGAGAGATTCATGCAGTTCTTTTGAAAATGCTCGCACAGAACAAACCGTAAAATAATTTGTAAAAAATTAACATCGACCTAGGTTTCACGAATTACATCGTATATATATATATATATATATATATATATTTTTTTTTTTTCAAGAAAAATTTCAATGAACTTTTCTTATTGACCGACTCAAGATTTAACAGAACAACAAGCCAGAAACCCCAAACGGAATAAGAATGTCTGATATAATTATTTGCCTCGTCGGATTTTATCGTTATTGTTGTTGTTGTTGATGATGATGATGTGTGCTGGTGGCGTAACGGTTATTTCCTTATAAAAATGGGATCAACAAACTGTCTTAATAATTCCGACGAATTTGTTGTGTTCATTGCTGATCGGAAAGTGAAATCGACATACGGAGTTCAAATTCCGGTTCAGTTTATTGCTTTTCTTTTCGTGAAAATACTTTTGTGGAAGGTATGAATCCATCTCTTCTCTCTTTAGCTCTGGATTAAATAGCAGAAAAGAAGAGAGGCTCTCTGACCTTGATTGGCGTTTCTAGGGGAAAAAAAACAAAATTGAATCCGGTTGAGAATAAGGCTCACAACTCTTTCCGATAAAAACCTCACTTTCTCCAAAATCACAATAGTGAAGATGTGACCCTATTCTATACAGGAGAGTGACACAAAGAAATAGATGGGGGTGGGGACATTACTTTCCTATCAACGAAATATTCTTGTAACAATTGTTATGACTGGCTTACAGGGTATCAATGAATGCATGCGCAGACATACTCAGTTCTTCTGGATGTTAAAAATGTATATGACTTGAAGAGTTGCATAGACAAGAAAATATAGGGAGATTAAATATGTAGATTTTAATATCACAGTTACGAACTGAAGTTTATCTTAAAATCGTGATGTTCATGAAAAACGAAATTGCCATCTTTTTGTCTACTGTTTAGATATCAGCAGAGAACAAATATGTCAGTTTTTATTTTCAGAACATATTATGAATAACATACACATGTTATATTTTCTAGGCTAAACAAAATACTAAGAAACAAGATAATTCCATTAGAAACAAAGAAAAGAGTGCTGGGTTGCTATGTGATATCAATCCTCTAGTATGGCTGTGAATGTTGTACAATCTCCCCTCAGATTGAAAAGAAAAATGAAGATAGCAGAAATGTGGTTCTACAGAAGGATGGTCAGAATATCATTGACGGAGCGAGTAGGCGACTAGGAAGTCTTAAAGAAAATGGAATCAACAAGATGTCTTATGCTCACAATCAGAAAGCTGAAATTTTTGGGGCATTTAATGAGGAAGGAAAGGTTGGAAAACTTGATCCTCACAGGGTCTATCTAGCAAGAGAGATAGGAGAAGGCTATAGGACCATCTACTTGACGAGCTTTTGTGAATGGATGATGGAACGGGAGGCAAGAATCTTGTCAAAGTGCTACAAGGGGCAGAAAGCTGTGGAGGGCCATGCTTGCCCAAGTCATGAAAGAACACGACATATAGAAGAAGAAGAAGAAGAAGAAGAAGAAGAAGAAGAAGAAGAAGAAGAAGAAGAAGAAGAAGAAAAGAGAGCTTAGTAAGTATGAAAACCAGTTTTATACCGAGACCATACCATATCAAACATCTCCGCTAAACATCGACACTTTTTTACTGATAGCTCATCCAATCCAAGGCCTAAGGGCCACTCAAGATAGAGATTTACTGAGTGAGAGAGGAGGAAGTAAGATGACGTGTATCATAGAAATCAGTTGACCCTGGACAAAGAGACCAAGATTGTAGTTATCAGAGAAGCATTCTCTCAGGAGTTTATCCAACAAAGTAACAGTTCTGGGGAAGAAGCTGTCTGAATGGAACTTGCTTTCTATGAAAGGAACACAAATGGAATGAGGACGGGTTGCCACCGGGAACATGGCAGGGCGGGTCCTAGCTGTGAAGGTCCGAAGCTGGTGGAACTAGGGATTGGTACAGGATGTTTCTTCAATTACATTGAATCAAATCATTACGCATATCATTAAGATTATTTACTCGACAGTATGGTCAGTACTTTCCAATTTGCTTTGTTCAATTCGCACATCAATGTATGGTCGTTGAAGCCCCACATGTATTGCCGCTGTTGCAGCGATCGTGTCTAAGTTAAGATAACTTCTTCGTCAATCACACTTCATCTACTTGTTTTTAATATGACACAATAATGTTTTCCCTGTACAAGTCCCAAGCGCCACTCGAGGTAGAGGATTTCAGAGTAAGAAATACTGTTTATGAGGACACGTGGGAAAGGTAATGGTTTACCTTAGGCTTGAACATGTTAAGGGTGTTGTGATCCGGGAAGCATCCTCTTGGAAATTGGTTCCACAGAGCAGTGGTTCATGGGAAGAAGCTACTCGAGTGGAACTTAGATCTCACCAATGGAGTATGAAGGGAATGAGGCTGGTTCGCTACAATGGGCGTGGCTTGGCTAATGAAGATTAGAAATGGGGAAATAAGGATTGTAGTTCGTCAGAGCACTTTCCATCGATAGAGCAGCGAGAGGCTTGCGACGTTGCGTCTGTGGGGAAAGGGTTGTAGGGTGGAAAATAACTCATCACTCACAAGGATGTGGAGACGCTTTTTTTTAAACTGGAAAGTGAAGACGGAGTAGCTCCTGTCCATATATGTATTCCATTTTTGGCCTGATCTGGCTTTTGTAAAAGTAGAGGAGAGCAGAAGGAGTTAGGTACTTACTGGAGTGGTATAGGGACCCGACCATTTTTTCAGCATCATTAGCGATGGATTGTATGTACGAGTTTCAAGATACGGGTCTCTATGAGTGAACAAACGTTCATCGCGATAGGCGAAAATTTAGATCGGTAGGTTTAAAATTCTCTCTATATGTGACATGTCCATTCAGCCAATGGTTCCCTGCAGCTTTCTCCCTTTGCGATAAATGTCAAATAGGTTACTTGCTGCGCGCTGCTTCTCTTAACTTCGATGTGTCCTGTGAATGTTAAATTCTCTATGCCTTCCTTCCTTATAATGTCTAAAGGTACAGCTTTCTTATTGTTAACCACAGTTTCTTTCTAATTATTCTTCTTAAAACTATATATATATATATATATATATATATATATACTCTGCCATTGTTTCCCTATTATTCGCCAGTCGAACGTTACTCGGTTGCTTCAAGTTTCTCTCATTTGGAACGAACTTGTTCAGGATTCAGTGCCATATAGACCGCTTAAGTATTGCATGGTAATCCAATTCTCAAAGTTTAGTTTCTAATGTTATTATTAATCACTCTTTTTGCTACTCTATTTTTTTTTTCTTTTTCAGTTGCTGTAAGTAGTGCGTTGGCTCGGTTTGTGTGTCCGGATGTGTTCGGCATGTTCCGCCATCCACGAAACTGCTCCATCTTTTATGTTTGCAATTATGGCATGGCGCACGAAAGGTCCTGTCCTCCGAATCTTCACTTCGACACTAACCTCGGCATTTGTCGTCATTCTTCAGATGTACATTGTCTCCATCAAACACAGCTGTTAACGACAGGCACGTGACAGTTCCTTTTTCCACGCCGCTTTTCTGACTATAAATTGTTACCGCAACCTTCTTCATACCTTTTATTAATCCTCCTCTCTCATCGTTTTTTCTCATTCCCTTCCCGCTTAATATTACTTAGGTTTCTTGGTCGGAAAGCGTAACGGGATCGGACTACACTGTGATCCGAGGTAGAAATACTCAGTGTGTCTTGATAAAGAACCAAATTTTTTTGTCAGGGTACGCACCTGCGTATCTTGGTAATCCTAATGGCACGTTACACATTATGAAATGGACAAAGTCCGACAATTATTTTAAGACATTTTTATGTTTATACATTCTTTTTATAGATACAAATATTTAAGTAAATGCTCTGTTTTATAATAAACAGTATTAATAACATTTACCGGCCTGAATGTCCGAGAAATTTTCATAGAAATATTCGTCCTTCGGCAGAAATCGAACCTGTATCCTATACGGAACCGTCATTTAGCCTGACGTGCCTTAATCGATCGAGCCACGGAGAATTTGTTCATTTCATAATGTGTGACGTATTTGTTTACATTTGGATACGTTTTGAGCAGATATGAATGTACGTGAGAGATTCATGGAAGATTGAAGTTTAAAAACAGTAAAATCGACCTTGCTAATGGAACGATTAGGCTAAATGACGGTTCCGTATAGGAAAAAGGTTCGATTCCTGTCGGAGAACGAATATTTTCTATGAAAATTTCTCGGACATTCAGACCGGTAAATGTTATTAACACTGTTTATTATTTACTTAAATATTTGTATCTATAAAAAGCATGTATAAACATAAAATGTCTTAATATATATATATATATATATATATATATATATATATATATATATATATATAAAATAAATTAGATATTCTGCAATAATTAATACAATCATTCTAACCAATTTCATGATAGATGACGACTCACAAAATTCTGAGTGGACATCGAATAAGCATTGTGAATCTTAATTACTTCTGATACAGTAATATATACCAACAGGATCCATGTAAATGACAAGGATTTGCTAATAAATATTTTATTCAGCATTCTGTAACTTTCAACCCATGACTCTTCCCAGATAGTTACAAGAAAAGTTGAATAGTCTCTATTAAAATTATTGTAATGTCCTCAATAGATCGTTAGATTGCGAAATAGGATTTAACCCGTGACTGCAAACAATTGCCTTTATGTAAAATACCCACTCCAGTTCTTGTGTCACTCTCTCTCTTGTCTCTCTACATCTCCCTCTCACTTTTTCTTCTTTATTCTCGGTGCTCCTGTCTTTTTTTTTCTCTCTTGGATGCGGAATAAAGTTTGGCTTGTTTCAGTCTATAGAAAATTCGCGAAGATAAGATTAAAAAAGAACAAAGTTTTTAATCTAAAATGGTTACTTAAAGTTCCGGGATAAATTTGTCACAATACAGGATTTAACTCCTCACTGCAAACAACTTCCTTTATCTAAGATGAATCTCTGGAATTCTTTACGTTCTGTTTTACTTTCTGTTTTATTCTCTATCTTTCCTTGCCTTTCTGTTTGTCTCTCGGACGCTCAACACAGTCTGGGTTTAATAGGATTTTTGATTAAAAAACACCATCTGTCTTTATTATTACAAAATGATCATATCTTTTAAAGAAAGATTTTAATTTCAAAATGTCACTTCCAGTTTAGGGACGAATTTTTTCTCAACAGATCTTTAGATAACGAAACGATTTAACCCTTCACTACAAACAACTGCCTTTATCTAAGGTGACCCCCCCTCCAATCTTTCTCTGTGTCGCGCTCTCTTTTTGTCTCTCTACGTCTCATTTTCTAATTTTCTGTTTTACTATGACCCTCTCTCTTTCTGTTTCGCACTCACTGTCTGTGACATCAAGAGTAACACACAACATATATAGGTACAATCGCATTAATGCATTAATATATAGATAGCGAGAACGTGAACTTAGGAATATATATTTAGAAAAATATGACAAACTGGAAGGATTTTTTGTGACGCGTTTCATCCATTAGGATTTCATCGGACTGGGCATTGTTGACGTTGCCACGTCTACACATGCGCACGAAACGAGTTTGTCATATTTTTCTAAATATTGTTGATATATAAAATTATACAAAATTATATATCGTTATATCATTCATATATATATATATATATATATATATATATATATATATGATCAGTAGAGTCGTGTCTTCCGGGCATGCATGTTACTCTCTACTTCTTATGACCAGACATTCATTTGCTTATAGCAAAATAAATAGTCATATACTTCGTTTCGTACTGCGTCACTATTGATTATATTTTTTAAAAAAATCTTAGGAAAAATGAAAAGAAAAATACCATTAAATTTAATCCCAATGTGATATAGCCAGAAAGAAAACTCACCGCACGTCATTGATAAAATGGAATTATATGCCTAGCCAAATATAAGTGGAATTTCATACAGCGAAACTATTATATCGCTTTTGTTTTCCTTCTACAGCCACATTATTATTCACGTATTTGTCTGGTTCAAATTATACGTTTTTATAGCGTCTTCGTTAGTAACCTTTGCTTAGTCTGATATAAAGACTTAAGTTGCTTACAGCGTATACTGTTCCTGATTAGTCACTCAGCTAGGTGCTAACCCTGTTCAATATTGCTTAACAGAGGAGAAACCTGAATCTTTTAATATTTTCTTTAATAAAATTCTCGAATATTCAGACCGAAATAAAATACTGTTTATAATAAATAGAACGTCTATTCAAATATGGATATCTAATAAAAATAACATCCGAAGTAATACAAATATATCGGATTAATAAATAAAATCCATATATATATATATATATATATATATATATATATATATATATATATATGGATTTTATGTTTAATCGTATTTGTAATAGATACTATATTTTTATTTTAAACAGTGTATTATATTACGTCTATCGTCGTATGCATTCGTGAATACAGAGTGCGATGGATAAATTGTCGTGTAAATTACACAAAAATGAAAATAACACTGACATTTCATTTTAACAGATACATTTACCAAAATTACACAAAAATAAATACTAAAGAGTAAGTTCATTCAATAAAATCGCCATTGGTATCGACCACGACCACCAGACGACTTCGGAATTTCCTGTAACTCTTCTGGATGGTCTCCTTACTTAAGGTGGTGAATGCTGACAAAATTAATGCCTTCAGTTCATCTTTGGTGTGAAAGGAGTTTTGTTGGTCTCTCGCTCATCTACACCCCACACATAATAAGTATAAATTGTCTGTCAGTTATAACTGGGTTATCTTTATAGCTGCCATATCACATTGAAACATTGGTTCCCGTACGATCACCCAAGTTAAGCATCATCAAACCAGGGCTGTACCCCGATTGGTGACCGCTTGCGGATATCAGGTGCTGTAAGCTTGCACCGTTTGGAATTGGAGAGCCGAGTTCTAATTCCAGTCTGGTTCGTAATATTCACTTACGGTCAAATACCCTTGGCAAACGTATGAATCCAGCTTTTCTCTCAGCTAAGAGTTAATTAGTAGGACTTTTATCAGTAAACCATTATTATCTCCGAAAATGCAATCTAAAATATTTTCTGGTTTTAAATAAATGGAAAAAAGCTGATAAGCTGTAAAAACATATCAATGAATAGAATTAATTTCAGAAGATTTATGCATTTTTTTTATTAGGTTTTGTTTCATTGACCCCATTCAATAAAGCTCGTGTAAATTGGATTGTTAAAATCTATCAGCTTTTGATAATCTTTTAAAGCAATTATGTTTAATAGTCTCCCTTCCTGGTTGATAGCTTGAGATTCTGGAAAAGAGGCATAAAGATCGTTTAAACATGACGCTATCATAATTACAAAAACCTATAGACCGGCTAATTAGTGTATAGTGAATACATTACAGACGATCATCATCTTTTTAAGTATAAAAAACACAGAGGGAATATTAAATAAATAATTGCTTTAGAAAAATGCTAAAAAGTTGATAGATTGCAACAATCTAGTGTACATAACCGTTATTGATTTCACTAAAGCATTTGAAATATGGATTCGTACTTTCCCTAAGGGTATTTGTGTGAAAGTAATACGTAACAGATTAGACCAAAAATTTGCTCACCGATTCCATTTAACGTGTCGTTAACTATTACACCACTTGCACATCCTTCTCTTTAGCCTATCTGAATTTCAACAATCACTAGTTTTTTTTTCTTCTTTTTGACCAGTACACTTTATGAATTGTTCTATGTTTGATATTTTTTTATTGGTTCGATTTCTGAATGAAGTGAGTTCTCTCAACTAAAAAACAGGTTGTAGTGTCGTGTTTTTGTATTTCTAAGCATAACATAATGTTCTGAGAGTGTCATAGTGAATGTGTTTTGTTTTGTTCAACATAATACAAGGTGTTTTTAACGATTATTTCTGCATAGACAGTTTCACAGTAACTACAAATCAACACAAACACAAGAACATAAACGTAAGTTATTTGCGAAACATTCACTGAAAATCAGACAATAGATCACAAAAGGCACTGAATTGAGTATAAAAACAACAGTCGACATTAGGTTTTGCCCAAGCGACCAAAAATTATACCTTCGATAAATTAATGGTTATCAGTTAACAGAAGAGACCAACCTTTCTGTAATTTTTATTATGGTGGCTGATTCGTCCGAAACATTCAAATTTAGGACTATTATGCTATTTGATTAAAGAACTTCAGATTCCGCCTGAGAGTATGGTGATTACGATTATTAAGCAATTCTTTTTTTATCACTCATAATGAAATTTGGGGTTAAGAGAATTTATTACTTACTATACACAAATAAATAGATGAAAACATAAGCACACGCACGCATACACACATACATACACGTATACGGTTACGGTGCGTTTGTATAAAAAATGAAATTTATTGCCTATATATCTGTATTGCAACCTTTTAGATTAAACCAAATTTTCTATTGATTTTTATGTTTTTTATCTTACAGGTTTTACGTGTTCCTCCCCCGTAGGTCTATTTGCAGACCCATTTTCTTGCGAGCATTTTTACCTGTGTGCAAATGGTCATCCTTACCGGCAAAAATGTCCATTTGGTCTTATTTTCGACGGTGCCCTTTGTAACTGGAAGTACGACAGAAGTTGTCTTTTTCAAGACAGACTCTGGTTAGGAGAAATTCGTCGCGGTCCAAATAAAAGGACACGACCCTCAGACCCTCAGCGCCATTCCAAAATTGATATCCAGAAAATGCCAAAGTTAAACACACAAATAATTCGGGGCATCTCTTTTCCATATTCTACCCCAAATGAAATTACGGTTAATGTAAACGATCCGCTGATAGAGGAAGGTAAAGAAGAGAAGGAACGAGAAGCAAACATTCCGACTGTAAAGCCACTGGAGAGGAGCACTGAACATTCAGAGGTGCGACAAGATGTGGTCTCTATGCTGGACAACAAGGGAGGCATTAACTTAACGAATTTGCAAGAGCCACCGGAACAAATGACTCAATACTTGGAGCAAAATGAAAATGTGAATCTGCATCTACACAAAACACAATCTCCCAAGGTGCAAAACCGTTGGAATGAAGTGCAACGTCGAGTGCAGCAGCAACAGCGGCGGGAACAATGGATAATGCAGAGGCAGCGACAGTGGAGGTTGCAAATGCGGCGAAGGTTGCAACAGCAATGGAAGTTCCATCAAGAACAGCGAAAGTTTCAGGAGCGGCAGCGAAAGCTGAAAAAACAACAGGCAAATGAGCCTGTGAACTATTCCCTTAATCAGACGACGATCTCTACGCGGTTTATGGCGGGAAAAGTGGTGACTAAACCCGGCTTCATTTCACGCAGTTCAGTTAGAAATGAAAAGATAAGCCGGAAATGGTGGCGGTTATATTCTGAAAAGACAACAGCTCCGCTATTGCTTTTTCCAATACGGCACAAGATACAATCGTCTGCCACCATTGCTATCCAAGCATTCGGTTTTAAAAAAACACTTGACAATAGCAGAGGGATTAGCAATAATAGTCTTAGCAGAAATGTTGGTAATCTCGAGAAAAAAAATATTAGTAAGGATTATAACGGAAACAGCGAAAATTCAGAAAACAATACTAACAACTTTGCTGAAAATAATAGAATTAACACAGACAGTAATAGTATTAATACAAATCACAGTAATAGTACAAATGGTAAAAACATTGGCAAAATCAGCAATAACACTCATTTGATCAACAACGCAACTAACAATGCAAGTAGTACTAATATTAACATTAATATTCACTACAATAACAATAGTACGGATAATTTTAAAGTTACAAGTAATATGGATATTATTAGCGACAAGGTCACTAATAGTAATCCAACAACTAGTTATACGATGAATAATAACACTATATTTAACAGCAGCAATAGCAGCGATAGTAGTAATCATAATAATTCAGTCTTAAGGCAGGTATATACGAGTACCACTGACGCCATGATTGTATTCATAACTTCACAAAGCCCAAACAAAAGATCTGACTTTTCAAATCAGTTCACAAAAAAAAGAAAAGATAGAAAAATTTAAGTCACAACATTTTCCGACAGCATGAGAAGCCATAATTTCATATGGTCTCTTCACCTCGAATTCGAAAGATTCATACACTTGCTAACATTTTCGCTTCCAACAGAACACTAAGATTTAAAAAAAAAAAAAATTAACGTGAAGACAGAATGATATGCATACCGAATCTAAAAAAAAAAAAACAAAAAAAAAAAAAAAAACGAAAAAGAAAAAAAAAAAAAAAAAATAAACGACAAAAAAAACCCAAAAAAACAAAACAAAAAAACATGGGAATTTGTTTTACAATATTTTCTGAAGTAAAAAAGAAATATAATACGTTTTTATTTTTTCTCACGTCTAAAGGAAATTCATTGTACATAGTAAATAATGAAATTAAAAAAATAGTGAAAGTACGATATTATATATACATATATAATGCATATATACTTTATGTTGTTTTTATAAGGTTTTATATTGCCTTATCTACAACATTATACGTAACTTTGCTAAATTAAGATTCACTTTATACATGATCATTTTTTCTTTTAAAACTATTATTATTATTATTGCTACATTTATTGTTGTTGCTGTTATTATTATTATTTTCTTTGGTTTCTGTTGTATACTCATTTTATTCCGGGTCCCACCCAGAGACCTAAGGTCAGAAATGGCATTGTGACATTTTCCCCTGGACATTTTTATATATAAAAAATGGACTACCTAAGATCAGGCACATAGATAAAGCCTTTCGTTAGGCGTCAGCTGTAATTGCGAGTACAATTTTTGTAATTCTTTAAGGCATGAGCTACCAACAATTTTATCAATGAATCTATCGGAATATTTTCCAATCACTACGAGTGCTCCAACTATAACTGGAATTACTGATGTCCACATGTGTCACATTTTTGAGATTTCCACCCTAAGATCCTTGTTTTTTGATTGCTTTTTGAAGATCTTCAAAAATACAGTCTGCAGGAACTTCATGTCGATAAGAAAGCAAAGAACTGCCATATCAGTATAAAAGCATTATTATTATTATTATTATTATTTGAGTCGATTAGTTGGTAATAGCTATTAATTAGATAAACAGTTTAGTATAAATCTATTGGCATTTCCCTGTCATTTGGATCATTCTTTCCGGGATGGGACGCTAGTAATTTACATAATCATAGTTCCTCTTTGAATTTATGAAGGAATTGACATATTGGGGCATAAAAAACATGGTTTCCTCTTCTACGACTGTTTCTGAAGTACAACGATCAGAAATTCCGATGAAGTTTTCAGCGTGATTATTTATACTCGTTAAAATTTGGCTGTTATTTTTTATTGTATTTAATAAACGTGTTTAGGAAAAAATCTCCTCCAAACGTGGATATTTGTACGAAATCTATTGTTAACTGCCGTTTAGTATTTTTGCTATCTTTTCCAACCAGTCCTAGGGCTCCAACTACAACAGGGATTGTTGATGTTCCCATATGCCACATTTTTGAGATTTCTATTTCAAAGTCCTTGTATTTTGACAGCTTTTTGAATATCTTCAAAGATACATTGTAGTCAGCAGGGACTGCCATACCAATAAGGAGGCACTTTTTTTGTTTGTGGTCTCTAAGAACAATATCTGGGCGGTTGGCTTTGTTTGTTCTGTCAGTGTGTATTGTGTAGTCCCATAGAATTGTAACAGGTCCTATCTCCGTAACCGGGTCTGGGTGGTGTTCATACCACTTTCTTTCAGTTTCCTTCCCGTAGAAGTTGCAGATTTTCCAGTGCAGATATTGGCCCACTCTATCATGCCGGGTTTTATACCCAGTTGGTGCCAATATCGTGCAACCTGATACAAAATGATCAATGGTTTCTGGATATTTATCACAGAATCTGCATCTTGGGCTAACACAATATTTTAGTATATGTGCTTGATAATTCCTAGTTAGCAAGCATTGGTCCTGTGCAGCAATTAGTTTCAGTTTCAGCTTTCAACCCTGCACTATGTAGCCACTGATGGGTTTTGTCTACGTCAGCTTGTTTGGTACGGGCAGAGTATTGGCCATGAAGCGGTTTATCATGCCATCGCTTCTGTATCTGGTCGGTTGCATTTGTCTTTGCTGTCTTTTTTAAGTATTATTATTTCCTTGGATTTCTGTTGTATACACTTTTCCTTCCGGGTCCCAATCAGAGACCTAAGGTCAGAAATAGCTTTATGACAATTTCCATTGATTATTTTTGTAAAAACACACGCACACATACATAAAACTAAGATCATACACATTTTACATAAATAAATCTCTTCTTAATGTGTGAGCTGTACTTGTGAGTACAATTTTTTGTAATACTTTAAAGCATCCTTGTCTTGCAACTCTTCTTATTTTTGCATATTTACAGAACTCATTTTCTGTTCGTATCTATTGTCAGTATAGGTCCTGGATTATTCAAATATCCTTCCCAAATAAATCAAGCTTCCCAAGTAGTTCAAACAGTTCTTTGTGACATACTTTATCAAATGCTTTTGCATAATCTATGAAACATAGCTAGACATCTGTTTACATTTGTATTGCTTTTTCTGGTAACACTCGGAGTATCAATAATCCATTCCTTGTTCCAACGTCTTTAAGGAAGCTCTTCTTGTCCTATTTCCGGTCTGATTCTTCGGCATGTTCTATTAATCGGCAGGAATAACGCAAATTTAACATATGTACTGATGCTATTAGCTGTCACCGCAAGCTCAATTAGAAATTTGATACATGCACGCATAACTTTCCGCCACTTCTTTTCACTATCATCTTTACAAATTAGACCCACACATAGACACTACAAAACAGGCACGGAAATGTCTTATAGAATTCACATACTCACAAGCAACAAGATAGAAATAAGTGAGATCTACATGACCAATAAAAAACAGAATTACAAATAATAAACATTCGCTTCTATAATTCATGCTTACAGCCATATCACATTGAAACAACCGTTCTCATACGATTACCGAAGTTAAGAAACGTCGATTCTGGTCAGTACCTAGAGGGTGACCAATTGGGAATCCCAGGTGCTTAGATATGCGTGTGGTGTGAGCCGATTTCCAATCTATTCGGATTCGTTATATTCATTTACGTGCAAATAACCTTAGGAAAGGTAAAAATTCATTTCTTCGCTATTTGTTAAATCTGTAAATCATTATTATCTCCCAAAAGATTCTTACTATCTATAACATTCCCGGGCTTTATATAACCTGCAAGAACTGAAAGAACTTCATGAAACTCCGAGTCGTGCTATCGACGTTGGATATTATGTATATTCCTTAATATATATATATATATATATATATATTATATGGTCCGTTTACGAAACGCTGGAGACGTAATGCTGAAGGCCACACCAACTAGCTAAGTGACAAACTTTGTATTTGTATTAATTCTCTCTCTATCTATCTATATGTATGTATGTGTGTGTGTGTGTGTGTAATGGCCTGACAGTCAGCTGACACTTTCGTCGTCACTGTAAGCCAGTGTGTTGCAAATTGGTCAGCTGCTTTTATGCTAAAGCAAAAGAAACAAAAGACAAACGGGAGATGATAAAAATGCTGAGTAAGTAGAAGAGGTTGCAAACGTGATAAGGGCAGCCGAAGACGGACAGGTGTCATTATACTGTGATTAATATAAGCTGACTAGTATGGATAGTGTGATCGATAGATATGGCGAAAATGTTCATATGAAGCCTAATGCAACATAATGGGTTAGAAAAGTCGATACCAAGTTTATCTCTACTTTATGGCAAAGCTATTGCGTTTAAAGCTTCGTGGTGTAGCGTCGGATAAGAGGAAAAAAGGATTGTAAATTCTGTTGCATTCCCTTGAATAAATATAATGATGTATTTCGAATAGAGAAGAAGAGAACAAATGATTTTTGAACCGCGGGTGGCTTGATTTTTCCCCCTCTTTTATATAATATCTTTCAAGGCGTAGGCAATCATAAACCCTATTTTATTGCTCTAAATAACTTTTATCCCTTTACAATCCCTCATTGCCCTTGTTATGCTATCCATTAACGCAAACTCATGAAGTTGGTGATTATGGCTCTCCCCAACTTCCTGTGTTAGGCCCGGTTTATACTATAATTAGAAAGTAATTCTGACTCTTTAACATCCCTCATTGACTTTTTCTGCTATCCATTCACTCAAATTCATTAAGTTGGTGATCATGGCTCTCCACAGCTGCCTAAGCATTACACCACGTCGAAGTGCTTAACAATTTTAATCTGTGAAATTTTATTAGGGACATTCTTATTGACTTACATAGCCAAAATATCTTACATATTTATTCTGCTGCGTAGACAAAAAATATCTATTTATTCAGTGAAAATTTCAGTTTAAATTATCACCTCCAAATTATAATTATATATATATATGTGTGTGTGTGTATTGCGTATATTTTGGAAGCATTTTTTCAGGATGTTGTTTTTTTTTCAAGACAAATATTGTAGTGTACGTCAATTTCAAAGAAAAAATTTCTGTGTTCGCCTGAAAGTTGAAATTTTTACTAGTGAAGTTCAGAATAAATAACATGAATCAACACGGTAATTTTCTCTCTTCCTTTAATAATGACACCAAAAAACTTGCCCGTGAATATGAAAGGATCCAATTGAAAATAAGTAGACAAAATTTGTTTAAATTATTCAATGAAACATGTCTCAATATCTATCTATCTATCTATCTATCTATCTATCTATCTATATATATATATATATATATATATATATATATATATCATGGGTGTATTATTTGGTCCCCTGTGGAAATGCGCCATTTTGGCTCATGTTCGAACCAATTGGTGAAGTTCTTATGGTGCTCGTGTTAATTGTTAGAATGGATGAATCGTGAATCAACCTAGACAAGAGTAGGATAGTTACTGATGATCAACTTCTCCCCTCCTCTTCCTTCGGCAAAAGCATTGTATTTTGATAAATAAATAAAATTATCCATGTGGGAAGAAATGGACATCCATTTTAGTGTCAGGACATAGGCGATAATGTTCTCTACAGGTACTTTTTCTTTTATTTGTCAGGACATCTTAGGATAGTAGAGTAGTTTCCCGTTGCCCTCTCCTTTGTTTTAAATTCAGAGTAGTAATTATTTTAGACTGTCAGCCACCCCATGTTAAAGATCCAAATCTACCTTACTAATTAATTTATAACTGGAAGTAGAAGAAATGGATTAAAACCTTTCCTATGGTGCGAAAGTGAACTGACTAGACTGAAATTTGAACTCGGCTCGCCGATTACACATTTCGTACTGATAACTGTTACACTCCCACACATTGCACTCCCACACATTGCATTACTTAGGTTCCACCAATAAAAGAGAAAATAAACACTTTCTACCCCTAAGACCGTCAGATTTTGGATTTTGTGGTTATGTTGATTAACACTTGTAAAATCCAGGATGCCACTGAGAAAAAAAAACTCATGAAAATATTATCATACCAGAAAGAGATGACCAGCATTAGAAACACGTTTTAGCCTAACGATTACCCGGGCTAGCTGTAAGCAACTTCCACAGACATAAAGGACGAGGACAGTAGCCAGAAAATTGCTTGGATCCATCTACTTTATATCAGTAGCATGTCGGAAAAGATTCAGAATATCAATTGTCTATATAACATCGTGGAAGTATTCAAAAGCTGTGCAACTCTTTGGAGGACATGGTCAAAAATTGTTTCTATTAAGGAGTACAGCAGGTAAACCTCCCGCCCGTTAAGAGTAAAGCTGAGGGAACATCGGGTCGAGACAATGAAATCAGGTATGGTGAATCATGTGTGGAAGGAAAATTTAATACTGGAAATGAGCTACGTAGATGTCTTCACGCCTGAAGCTATGAGCACACTGACTCGTTCTAAACTTTTTGTCCAGTAATTTGTTTTTTTTTTTCACGCATGATCTTATCTTTATGACCAACCCCCAAAATCCTTTTTTCAATGTTTCTTTAAATTAATCAATTAAAAGCTTAAAATGTTCACTTATTTGTTGATAAACTACATTTTCTAATTAAATGTAAATGTTTCGCAAATATATTTTGATTAAAGTAACAGTATTTTATATTTTTTTTTAACCCTTTTGTATCTGGTCTTAAGATTTTGACCTGGGTTGTATAATCTGGTTCAATGGAAGAGGCAAGCCATATCACAACTAAAAAGAATTAAATTATACGTGTTATCGAGCATGGATAGCAGAATGAGAACACTTAACCCAAGTGTATTGGACAAAGTGTTCAGTTTGAAATTCTCGGAAGATACATATGAAGAAGGCCGGAGCGGGGGAGTACAACGGATGAGACCTTATCTAGGAAGAAAGAGAGGTAATATTAAGAAATAAAAACATAGTAAAGAAATATTAATAAATGAATAAATAAAGAAAGAAAGAAAGAAAAAAAGAGAGAAAGCAAGAAAGTATAAATAAATATTGAGAAAGAAAGTGGGGAAATATAGGGTGCAGCAGAAATACTTCCTACATAATAGTAAGGCATTAATGACAATTGTGTCGCATTTTGTATGAAGAGAGAGAGAGAGAGAGAGAGAGAGAGAGAGAAGAAATACTAAGAAAGGGTGGGGAAATATTAAGGAAGAAAGAAAGAACGATAGATAGAAAGATAGAAAGAAAGAAAGAGTGAGATATTAAATATTTTGTGGGATGGACAATTACGCTGATGGACAATTGGACAATTTTGCTGTTACACTCGGTATATGTCGGTTCTCACAAACATGTCTTTTGCACAAACTTATTTAGTGTTCGTGGCAATACACATTTAATATTACTCTGATGTTCATAGTTATTTGATATTTGTTTCTAAGCTGGAAAAACACTCCCATAAGAATGTTTATAAAAATAATTATTTTAAAAAAAAGAAAAGAAGAAAAAATGAAGGTTGGTCTAGCACGATATTAACATTGATTATACGCTATCGTAAAGGGGGTTCAAACTGCATGGAATTGATCCCTCCCCGGTATAATGAGACATAAGCGACAAGTATCACCTGACACTCATCCAACGACTTTTCGCATCAAACAAAAAATAATTCTCGGGACATGGAATGTTAGAGCGTTAAACTACTGCGATATAGATCCGAAGACGTATTAGGATAGCCAAATATGCATTCCAAAAGCTAAGCAGAGTATTAAGAGACAGAAAAACCCCTTCGTTATAAACAAAGAAAAAGTACTGAATTGTTATGTGATATCTGTTCTCCTGTATGGCAGTGAATGCTCAAAGATGAAGAGACTTGAAACAAAAGAAATGTGGTTCTACAGAAAGATGCTGAGGATAACATAGATCAAGGTTTTGAAGAATATGGAAACAAAAAGGAAACTTATACTTAAGATCAGGAAGAGGCAGTTGAAATTTCTTTGGCACGTAATGCGGAAGGAGGGCTTGGAAAATCTGTTACTCACAGGACAGATTTAGGGGAAAGAAGAACAGAGGAAAGCAGCATGTAACATATTTGATGAGCTTGAGTAAATGAAGGACAGAACAGGGTTTGAGAGAAATAGCTAAAAGACAAAATTTATTAAGAGCTACAAGGAACAAGAAGATGTGGAGGGCTATGATTGCCTACGTTCTGAAGTGACACGGCGCATGAAGAAGAAGAAGAAGAAGAAGAAGAAGAAGAAGACAAAGAAGAAGCTTGATTAAATTTCGTTTTCAGCTGTTCCGACCGAATTCGAATTCTGTAAAATGAGTCGATAATTACATTCGTATTTATTAAAACCGAAAAATATCAGATTTAAAGAAATTATAAATTATAGACAATACATTGGAAAATACTTTTGTTAAACTGCAATAAAGGAATGTTACGTGTTTTTTTTATTATCCATTTCAACTTACTTATTTTGTTTTATCATAAAGTTTTTATGTATCGTCATACTCCAGTTTTTAAGTTAAACTATATCAGAATAAAGAAAGATACTGCTCAATAAATAACTTTTTCTAAGGTTCACTCAACAGAAGTCTGGAGAATTACCGGTGGTAGATTTTTATTGAATGAGGTGCGTGATATGAATCTAAGAGTGGGTAGCAGGAAGTGAAAATTATGAGGTTGAAGAAAAGAGATTACAATTAGCCGTTAACTTGAAGGGATTAAGATTACAATGTTTTGGGAAACATCCACGCCGGAGTTTGTTCCATAAAGTAGCAGTTCTTATGAAGAGACATTATGAGTAGAACTTCCTATTTATAATTGTTATACGGGGGAAATAAGGAAGATTCGGCCCTGTGACGACTCCTAGCTTTGAACGATTGGACAGATGGAACTAAAAATGTACCTCATTTGAACATTTGCCATGGAAATAGCAACAGAATAGCGACAGGCTTGTGAGGAAGAAGGCCGCAGAATGGAAAATGGTCAATCACCCACAAGGCCGCGTAAATGATTTTAAACTCTATCAAAGCTGGAAAGTGGTGATTGTGTAGATTAAACCCAAATGAAATAATTACATTGTAGAATTTGGCAATAAAAAAATAACAACAATAACAATAAACATATTTTATTACAACAAAAAAGATAGATTTTGCAGTGTACAACTGCATTGCTGGATCTCTTGTTGGCAGTTATGGAGTCGATTTGGTCTTTTCGTTTCTCCTCCATGTCTCGTCAGTCAGTTATATACTTAAGCACATAACAAGACAGATCTTTTCCCGCAGTGGGTTTCCATTTCTTTCTGCAGTAGACCAGTTGCCATCCAAGGCTATAGAACTCGATTTGTCTTGCTATTTACCCATAGCTGGAGGGAGAAGAATGAATTCATACCTTTCCTAAGGGTATTAGGACGTACGTGAATGCAGTGGATTCGACTGGAATTCGAACGTCTCTCCGATTCCACAATCCGAGTCGCTCTCCATTACTTCGCCGTGCCTCCTTCAAGTGTTTCAGTCATTGTGCGTTTTTACAGGCGGGCACATCTTCAGTTGTAGCCTAGGCACCTGGAGGATGTGTGTTTTTATCGAGTCACCATTTCTAGACAGATTGCCATAAAAAGTTGAATGGCTTATATTCATTAGCACAGCCATCGACGACTTCCCAACAGTTTCGTCTCATTTCACTCACAATGCTTAGATGAATCCGTCGTAAAGTTTTCAAGCACTTCCTAATGAAATCGTCCCCTTATCATGGGGTCAAATATATTGACTATTGTGATGTAAATTGAAACCCAAGTCTCATCGTCAGAACGTTGACTCTCTAACCATTCGGATAAGCAGCCTTTCGCTGCCACGATGTTTCAACCTATTCATTCTATATTGGTTGAGTGATTTTTTTTTTACTGATTGTCAACCTTTTGCAGGTCATTTAAAGCCAGAAAATATTTTTAGATTGTGAGAATTTTTTGGAGATGATAATGATCTACTAATACAAATCCTACTGATTAACCCATAGCTGGGAGGAGAAGAATTCTTACCTTTCCCAAGGGTATTTGCGCGTAAGTGAATGTAACGAACCCGACTGGAATTAGAACTCGGCTCTCCGATTTCCGATTCCGAGCCGTTATTTATTACACCACCTTCGCATCCAAGCTTACAGCCTTGGTGTACCTAAGCGGTCACTCATCTAAGTAGTGACCAGGTTCGATATTGCTTAACTTCAATGATTGTATGGGAACCGGTGTTTCAAGCTGATATGGTGGTAAGCTGATTCATTCTATAGACTTCGTTAGGCCTACAATCCCGAATAGAAAAAAAAATGGCGATGGTGACTTTTTTTCAGGTAATGTTTTCTAATCCAGGAAAGTTGAAAAATTGTGAAAGTGATATTCTTTCTTAAATCAGCGTAGCAATCAAGCAGGTGATCTTACGTGAAGATTTCATGATATTGGTAACCACAAACAGCGCCTTTAAAAATGAAGGAACGCTATCCAAAATATATTTCTCCTTAAAGTAAGTTAAATATGATACTTGGAAGACTTTCTCAAGTCATCCTGGCATTTTAATTTACTTGGAAGATGTGTAAGATCGGCCTGGCATTTATTTTACCCTTGCCAATGTGGGTTTTACTGAGGCATGGTTATCTCCCCCTGTCTATGTTTCTTTGTATTTTAGAAGCAGTTCACCTCCGGGTATTCCAACCCTACGGCAGCACCTTCTTCATTGCACTGAAGAGATTGGTTTGATATAATACAATCAGCGAACCGAGTTCAAATTTCAGGCTAGTCTGTAGCGTTTATTTTCGCACTAATGTCTTTTGGAAGGGCATGGATTTATCTATTCTCCCTTCACTCCCGGTTAAATAGCAGAGTTGATGGAGCTCTCTTGCCATGGATGGTAAGAACAAGATAACTTTGAATTTCAAACACTGAAGGCAACGGGAAACCACTCCACTATGTTTCCTAAGAAATCATAGTAATTCACAGATAATAAAGAAAGTAAATCTGTGGCAAGCCATGATCGCCTCCGTCAAAAATGGATCTCATATTAAAAAAATGAAAGTGAGTTAGGTTTAGTCGGCATTAAATGTGAACATTTTCCCAAGCATGACGAGGTCTTATTCTTCATTTACATTATTTACATTGTTCGGACTGATGTCCTCATCTGTGCTGGCATATTCACGACGTTTCGACCGTTATAGGCTCCGGTCTTCTTCAGGTGATTGGAATTTTGAATTTTTCACAGTTCGCTGTATTTTATCATACTGCGGTTTCTCCTACAAAGGGGAACGCAGGTACGAAGCTTACCGGAGAGCACGTTTTCTTTCTTATGTTTTGAAGGTGGGGGGGCAGACCGGTAGACATAATACACACTGTCTAAAAAACACAAACACACAAAACATAGGTATCCGCTAAAAGTAACGCTTGAAGTAATAAAAATGCCTCTTTCTATCTATTTCTCAAACTTTCTCTCTCACTATATATATATATATATATATATATATGTATGTATATAAAAGGTTAATGGTCAGAGTTGAGTCAGACCATGGGACAGTTGTATTAAAAACTGCTCAATACACGTGTGAAAAAAACAAAATAAAAATAACATGTAGAGCTTTTAACTTTAAAATCAGGAGATCAGCTGAATCTCCCAAAGGTTAAGAAGTCATTTGATAAAAATCGCCGAAGGATACCATAAGGTTGAAATCAAGGTAGCGGATTCAACTGATCTTCTGATTAATAACGTATACGTATATACGTATATATATATATATATATATATATATATATATATATATATATATATATATGTGTGTGTGTGTGTGTGTGTGTGTGTGTGTGTGTGTGTTTCATTGAAGACAACTGGCAAAACACTGCGATTAAGCTTTTTTATTATAGTGTTTTTGCAATCGTACAAGAGATTTCTTCATTGGGACATTATTTTCAACCTGAAAACGCATGGATCCACAAATCATTTGTTCAGTTTTTACACCACCTACTATGTACCTAAAAGAAATCAGTTGATAAAAAAGAAAAAATATAATAAAAGCTTAATCGCGGTGTCTTGTTTATCATCTACAATTAAATCTGTATAAAAGAGGAACTGCTGTCTTAATACACACACACACACTCATATATATATATATATGCGAATACAAGGTTGGTATAGATGGAATAAAATTCCAGTAACCAAAAACACTATTTTTTAAAAAAGTGTTCAATACAAAGTAGACCGAATAATATTTATTTTAAAATTATAACATAATTATGGTATAACATCACTAAAAAAAATAGCCATTTTGTTTCAACACTTCTGGTGCCTTGTCAAGTGATGGTGTTGATTGAAACAACATCATCATTTGACAAGACATCAGAAGTGTTGAAGCAAAATGCCTATTTTTGTAGTGATGTTATAACTATATTTATGTTATAATTTTTAAATACACACACACGCACACCTATATATATATATATATATCTAGTATTACAGAACAAAATCCAAATTTAACTCATTTGGGGGATAGATCTATTTCAACCGACGAAAATTTCGTCAGTTCTATTCAACCCCGGTGTATAAACTCTATACAGGGTCTGACTATAAATATAGACTCTAGGGTCTATATACCGGGGTTGAATATGACTGACGATGTTTTCAACCGCTGAAATAAATCTATCCCGCATATGAGGTAATTTTGTATTTTATTGCATAATACTAATTATTGGCTCTGTAATAATAAATACATTTTATAATAATAAATACATGTTGTAATAGTAAATACATTTTGTAATAATAAATACATTTTGTGGATCAGTTTTAATATTTTATATTATTAGCATCCGCTTGAATTATATATCAATGGATTTATTAGCTTTACTATATATATATAGTAAATCCACTAAAACACGTTGATCTCCATTCTACCCGCTGCAAGGCTAAGCGCTCAAGGGTGTTATGTGGTATATTGACTGCTGACAAGTTGCTTTTCAGCTTGTCTTTGTATCTTAACCACAGGCGTCCTACATTCCTGTAGCCCTGATCTAACTGGCTGTACATTAGGATCTTGGGTATCCTGTCATCAGACATTCTCAAGACATGACCAGTCCACCGTAACTGAGACTGTATGAGAAAAGTCTCAATTCCTCCAATATTACACCTGTTAAACAGGTCTACGTTAGATGTCCTATCTTGAAGGTTAACTCCACAGATTGCACGCAGACAGCTTATATATATATATATATATATATATATGTGTGTGTGTGTGTGTGTGTGTGTGTGTGTGTGTGTGTGTGTGTGTGTGTGCGGTGCTTATTGGAAAGCGCTCAATATCTACGATAGAGCTTACATATTTAGTTGAATGGATATGAGTTTGTGACCTTGGGTTTCACACTTATGCGATACTCAAACTGATTTATTTTTAAAATTTGAGACTATTTATGTCAACTTTTTTTTTTGGTGTTGATGGGTGGGGATTCTCCTCTGTGTCTGTTTTGGGATGACGCTCATTTGTCTAAGGATTGAATAAGCGTGAAACCTACGGTCAAAAGACTCTCCTTTAATAAAAGCAATAGAAAATTATAAACCATACATTTTTTTATTCTTAAAGAATTTTAGAACCTAAATCTCGCTTACCTTGACCAGCGAATCAATATAACAAGACCACACACTCATCAAATGAGCTTCTGACGTGATCTGGTGGATATATATATATATATATATATATATATATATATATATATATATATATATATATATGAAGATAGGTAGAAAAATAGGAAAAGAACACGTTAGATAAATAATCTGTTCTTTAGTATTTTTGCTTTTATTTTAAAAAAAAAAACAGTGCTCCATACAAAAGTAGAGCTTAAATTATAATTATTTAAAAAAAAATATGATTCCTTCGCTACATAAAAGCTCTCATGTTTCAAAAACAAGAGCCAAAAACCTCAATATAATAACTGAAATTAAATTGAATTAAAGTATCAAGCCCTGTTTCATCCTCGAGCGAAAATTTAGGAATAACCAATCTAGAAATTTATGCATCTTTATAAGCATGTTCATTTGCAAAATTAATTACTATGGAAACGGCTGGGGCGACCATTTTGATAAGGGGCCAAAGAGTTAATTTTTATCCACATATCGGAAAGAGGTCGAGCCGAGGTAGGGTGGGGGTATCCATTTCAAATCGAATGATGGCATTCATGTGCGCACATCGTCTGGTTAGTCACGGCGAAAGATAGCTTTTGGCACCATAATATGTCATTAAGTGTATAGAGAATTTTTGTTTTATTTTATTCATTTATTTATTTTTTTCTCCCAAAGGGCTGCTTCGTACATAAACTCGTCGCACTGAACTACAATTTATATATATATATATATATATGTATATATATATATATATATATATATATATATATAGAGAGAGAGAGAGAGACTGGGCGCGTTGAATTGTTGAATATCATGCACAACCCTGAATAAAACTTAAAAACACTGACTTAACATTGTGCAAAATATGGCGCTAGGACTTTTGCATCAACCTAGTATATGGAGTAATGAAAAATTATCGACCAGACTTACTTCCTACAATGTAAACAAACGAACAAACACCATAATTTTTGAGGAAGGGCTTTTCGTTATTTCGAGAAATTTTCAGCACCCCCTAATAAAACTCAGCTATTCAATGACGCAAAATGCTATTGGATATGATGATATCAGATATAATATAGAAAACATGATAAGGACACGCGTAAATATTCAGCGAGATGCATCGTTGTTCAGGGTCAGATAAAAATAACTATGTTTGGCTGGTGATCGTGGTCCAGCTGCCTAATGAAAAAAAAAAGGAAAAACTAGAAAAATTATTTGAAAAAAAAAACAAACAAACAAAAAAACAACAAAAAAACAAAATAAACAAATAACAAATAAACAATAAAACTAAAAAAAAAACATGGTACCAAATTTGGAGGATCTAATTGGATAAAAGATACATTTTAATTAAGTAAAACAGAGCTTCTACTCGAATATGAGTAGTTATAAAAAATAACGTTTAAACAAAAATAAAAAATAGAAATATATATATATATATATATGACGCGTTCAGCGGAGGAGGGGCAGATTCATCAAACAATCGGTAATTGCCTTTTCATTGTAAATTATTCATTATATCATATCGAAGTATTTTACAAGAATTAGAGCTGATTACACAGTATTTCAAACTCAATTTATGTTTATCTTCATTATTCGAGAAATATTGTCAGAAAAATATGCTCCTCCGGCAGGATTCGAACGTGTATTCCCTATGGGGGTGGGGAGCCGCCATTGGATGTGATGTGCCTGGCCACTCGGCCACATAGAGCTAACAGACGGACAATGATCGAAAGAATGTTTTTGTACACACACTGTCTGCCGATTGTCGAAACATTTATATCTGTTCTGTTTTCGTATTCTAACGTAAACAAAGACAATTTATTTTAGGAAATGGATTAAATCTGACATATTTTTATTTTTCATTTATTACTGACGTATACTCATATTCGGTTAGAAGCTCTGTTTTCTAATTAAATGATGGATGCAGGTTCGAATTGACAAAATTTCTCGAATAATCATTCCGGTAGATGTAGTTGTATAAAAATATTGTTTAATTAAAAAACAGAGCTTTTACTCGAATATGAGTATCCATAAAAAATAATATTTAAACAAAATAATATTAATATATATATATATATATATATATATATCAGACAATATGAAAGAAACTTACTTAAAATAAATAGACAAAACTTGTCTATATTATTTAATGAAACATGCATTAATGAAAATTTTCTGCCTAAATATACACAATATATATATATATATATATATATATATATATATATATATATATATATATATATATATATTGGGTGGAATAGTAAACTGTAGCAATTTATATTTTAATTTCGCGCATGCGTTTTTTTGTTTTTGATTTTGTTGACTGCACAGTATAGTAGGGTCAGTGTGGCACCGTCTGTGAGAAAAAGAGCGCCATGATGCAATTCACTCTGCCAGAAATTTAGAAACAGCATGCTGTACTGCTTGGCAAAAGACTTGGAAAGAATTGGATGATATATACAGTCAACATCCTGGACTGAAGGCAATGGTATTTACGAACCTACGGCAGCTCGGAAAACTCGATGAACTTCCAAATTTGTTGATGAGGACATTAGACTCAACACGGAAGCTTACATCAAGTGCCTTAAGGAGGTAGTGCTGCTCTAGGGCAACAAGGTGGTTTCTGGAAGACCCTATATTTGGCAACAGGACTCTGTACCATGCCACACAAGCAAGGGAAGGAAGTCATGGCTGTCAGACAATTTCTGAGGCCACATCACCCCTTATATCTGGCCACCTAACTCCCCAGACTGCAACTCCATTGATTATTATGCGTGGGGCGCAGTTAAACAAGAAACCATCAAAACTCTTTGTAACACCAAAGATGAACTGAAGACAGCGGATATAGCAATGTTCACCAATTTAAACAAGGAGACCGACCAAAAGAATTGCAGTAGATTCCGAAGTCGACTGGGGGCCGTGGTTGAAGCCAATGACGATTTTATTGAATAAATTTACTCTTTAGTATTTTAAGATATTTTGTATAATTTTGGTAAATATATCTGTTAAGATGTCAGTGTTATTTTCATTTTTACGTAATTTAGACGAAAAATTATCTACCTCATCCTGTATATATGTGTGTGTGTGTGTTATATAATATATTTAGATAACAATTCTTCCTATAACATGTTTTATTGAATAAAGTGAACAATAAGTGAAGATTTCCTAAGCGTAGAGGGAAAGTATGGAGCGTCCAGTAAGGATCGAACTCACTACTCAGTCATAATTGTACTTGTTAATCATTACACCACGTCGTGGTGCCCAATTGGTCAAGGAATGTATGTTAAACATTTTGGTGCGTTTTGCTTGGTGTTAATTCAGTCGTTTAATGTTAGGTGGGAACGTGTAAAGGAATTTGTCGAGATTATGTGTAATATATCAATCACTATATATCCTTTTTATTCTCATAAACTTGGGAAAGGAATGAACCATGACGTTCTATATTAGACGGCCAAGTCATAAGGTAGAGACGGGAGAATACTGGAAGCCGGTGTTAAACATTCCTTGATCCATTCAAATTAGGGAAGTACCATGTTACAGTGAGTGAAAGAGAACGAGAAAACTTTAGTGAGGAAAATGGACAATTAAGGAACAATGTTTCTTTCCTTCTCGCACAAAAACACACACACGCACACACATACTCGCGCGCTTAGAGTTAAGAACGATAGGAAGTTATGGAGAGCCATGATCAACTTACCTAACGAGTTTGTGTGTCAAAGGAACACAGGACATAGACTGGGAGGATAAAGAGACAAAAATTACTTAGGGCTAAGAAAGGTAGGAAGTTGTGGAGAGACATGATCAACCTACCTAAATGGGTTTGTTTAAATGGATGACAAAACATGAAGTGGGAGGGATAAGGAGACAAACTTTGCTTAGATCCAAGAAGGATAGGAAGTTGTGGAGAGTCATGATCAATCTACCTAAATGGGTTTGTTTAAATGGATGTCAAAGGAATGCAGAACGTGGACTGGGAGGATAAAGAGAGAGACATTACTTAGAGCTAAGAAAGATAGGAAGTTGTGGAGTGCCATGATCAGTCTACCCAACGAACATGTGTAAATGGATGATAGATCTGGCATTCCGATTATGAGATATAGCAAAAAGACCAACCTTACTATGGGCTACAGAGGACAGGAAATTGTAGAGAGCCATGATCCCCCACGTACTGAAGGGACACGCCATATAGAAGAAGAAGAAGAAGAAGAAGAAGAAGAAGAAGAAGAAGAAGAAGAAGGCATAGAGTCGAACAAGGAAAAAGCGAGCGGACCTAAAAGTTCATCGGTACTACGATGAATGATGGTATTTGTGTTGCTGTTGGAAGGCAGGGCAGAGGAGCAGTGGGTGTGATTTAAAACAGATGAGCCTTGTTAACTCTGTGGGTGGCGCTGCGTGGATAATACGAATGCGGTGCTCGGGAGAAGAAGGTTATTCGGTAAATTCGTTTCTTATCTGATCAATTTATCTTATAATACAACGAATGTACATTCTTACAGGCATGCATAGTAATAATTTATAAAAAAGTCGTGTGTAAGTACCTATAGTTGCAGTTTTACGATTGGCAACAAATATGCGTGTGCATGTGCATATACGTGTGTAAGTAAACGTAAATACACGTGCACATACATTCTGTATAAAAAAGTGATATATATTTGTAGAAAATTAATTTTTATTAAATAAAGAAAATAAAAAAAGATTTTTCTTAATTTATACAATCACTCACACACTGGCAAAATCCGGGGTTAAGGTAACGTCTTCTTTCACAAGCCGTTGTGGGTGACGAATTCTCAACCCTTCAGCCCCTCTCCCACAGGCGGAATGTGGCAAGCCTCTCGCTGCCCTATCGCTAAATTTTTATGAAAAGTGCTCGGTCGAACTACATTCCCTGCTCCCGCCAAGGGAAACACCTTCATGGCAAGAATACGCCGTGCCATTTACATAGTAGCCAACCCCACCCACATTCTTTCCGTATTCCATCAGTGAACAGTTTCTTTTCACGGACCACTGGCCTGTGGAATTGATTCCCAACAGAATGTTTCCTCAATCAGTACAATCCTAACAAGGTTAGGGTTAATCGTTATCTCCATCACTTATACACACAAATGACCTCCTAAAGTAACCCTCTACCTCAAGTGGCACCCGAGCCTTGTAATGTGTAACCCAAACTGTAAAAAAAAATGCAAAATACATTTAAAAATTCTTTTTGATTGAAACATGCGTACCTGAACACGCACGCACTTACACTATTGTCCGGTCGGTGGGGCTTGGAATGGGTCGACTGAATTTCCTGTGCCTAAATTTTTGTAGAGTAAACCGGGCTTTTTTTGACACATGTGTAAGTTTACCTTTTGAAACTAGTATAAACCGGGCTTATGTCTACCTTTTTGACAATTCACTGTGATGATTGTCCCACCAGACTTATATTCGACATTAAATAACAGAGGTTGATATGTTGTTACATTGAACAACTCAACTCAAAATACAATCACCACATGTGTGTAAAAAAAAATACAACAACAAAAAAAAAAAAAAACGCATATTATTGATGCATTCTTTTTGGTATGGTCTCGCTCCGCTTAACCATTACACGTGACGTGACCTTGAAGCATTTTAAATTTTAGGCTTTCTAAAGAATGCCAGGATGTAGCCAACTTTCACACGAACATCAAATAAACTGATATGCAACATCTTATGTGTATTAAAAAAACAATATATATATATATATATATATATATATATATATATATATATATATTACACGAATCATTCATACAAAAAACAGATATAGAAGTTAATGATATAAATGGCGAGAATACATCTTCGCAAACAAATTTAATAAAGTACATTAACCCCGAACCTGTAGATGAATGTTATGATCCCTGTTTATAAATTCCAGTTGCAAAAGGTCTTTTTTTATTTTTTACAAGCATTCATCTGTGCATACAGACATCGTCAGGTATGGAAATAGATTTGTTTCTGTTTTTTTACTTCCTGGATAATAACTGTGACACTTCTCTAATTATGCAACTGGAATTTATAAACAGGGATCATAACTTTCATCTACAGGTTCGGGGTTAATGTACTTTATTAAATTTGCTGCGAAGATGTATTCACGGCATTTATATCATCAACTTCTATATCTGTTTTTTGTATGAATGATTCATGTAATGTAAATTGAACTGCACCACATACTTGATATATATATATATATATATATATATATATATATATATATATATATTTGTGCATTTAAGCAGCAATCCTTCTTTCATGCACATTTCATTGAATATGACAGACAAGGTGCTTTTATTTATTTTTTTTGTGGAGTGAGTCTGCGTTAAAAATAATAATTCACCGCTTAGAACAGAATTAAATAGCGCAAATATTATTTAGGCCACACTACAACACGTTTGACACGGAGACACACTATACACCTTTCTGACTATAGCTCAATTAGATCTCATTTAAATATCCATGGAGACCTACATATATTCATAACATACTTGTTGACAACACTAGTATAATAGCATCATCTACATGCAAAAAAGGATAAAAATAATGGAAGCCTTATTAATAAAAACAAAAAGAAAAAAACAACACTTAATATTATTAACTATGAATATGGACACAATATCTTGACTGTCTTTTGAAAAATGAAAACATTTTATAAAACATACATACTATTTCTTATTTAACAGTTAAAATATTTAATCCTTGAAAATGGCTAAATGTATAGCCGAAGCGCTCGTATAAAAAGAACATTCGGACAGCTTTTATATAATTTATCATCTGAAAAGAAAAAAAATATTAGATCGCAGGAGAAATTGTATAAAAAACTAAATAAAAGCACCTTGTCTGTCGTAATCAATGAAATGTGCATATATATATATATATATATATATATATATATATATATATATATATATATATATAATTTATTAGTGGAGCTTTTAAATTAAAAAAATTAGAGGTTGAAAAATTAAGGTGGCGTGATTGGCTAATCTAAAATTTCTTAATGTATATATATATATATATATAGTGGACTCATGAAGTGAGTCTATATATATATATATTAATATATATAGCAAATGAGTGCTCAGTAAAATAAAGAGATGCTCAACTTCTATGGACACCCATATGTTTCCTGAGGGCTGCAGTTGTTTTGCAAATTTTTAAAGAGATAGAACATGTGGTTAAGCCATTTTGTTCGAGTTCTTGAGGATCAATTGCTACATGTTTCGGCGAGTAGTCAACAAAGTCTCCTTTACTGCGTGCTGCATGGTCACAATGCCAGGTAAAGGCCTACATCCTTGAGAGGAGCAGCATGTTGTCGGTCTTGATTTAATATTTGCACGCAGTTGATCCCGATGTTGAAGTCGGCCTCGCTCAAAATTTTGTATAGATGAGAAGCATTACAGGCGCTGGCTCCTTCGAAAAGGTATGCTTCTTCGCTTCAGGTTGTCTTTGAGTTTGTCTTTGTAACGCCTTCCAACGGACCTGTTTGTTAGAAGCTGACCAAAGAGGAGTATATATATATATATATATATATATTCAAGCAAGTCTGGTTGAATAATTTAGACATACTTATTCATGGATAAGCTTCTTAGTGCTGTTACAAAACTGATTAAAAAAGACGCTATAGTTTTGGTTATTTCTTTAATTTTCCTAAATACTTCCACTCCCATCCAAAATCGTCTTCACGGGTGAATTGCTAAAATAAAAATTAATGCAATTGATAGTTGTGATTTTTTTGTAAATTCGCATCAAACGCGCTCCATTATAGTCAGTTGACATTAAGAATATGGAAGGGAGGTTTTAAATTTAAAAAAAATACTCAACCTGCAATTCTTTTAAAAAAATAGAAATTTTTTTTTTACAATTTGAGCCTCCCAAAACATTTGCTTTTATAGACATTATAAAATATTGTTAATATACCCATAATTAATTTTATTTAGTGTTGCTTTCGATTCTTTAGGTAAGGCGTTTCGAGAATTTGAATTTTTTTTTCATGGGGGAGTATATTTGTATTGTCAATTAATATTTCTCTAAAATGTGAATGTGGACTATTGTGCAATAGAACTTGAATCTAGCATGTGTAATGTTAGCTTTCCCAATAAGAAAATAATAAAACGTGCTTGCATGAAGATATGCTGCCTATATATATATATATATATATATATATATATATATATATATATATATGTGTGTGTGTGTGTGTCTAAATAAAGACAAAAGGAAAACTTATATTAGCTGACGCATTTCGTCCTCTGAGGGATCTTATCAAGGAAAATATTTACCTTGATAAAGTCCCTCAGAGGATGGCTGCAACAACTAAGATAAGTTTTCTGTTTCTCTCTCTCTCGCTCTCTCTCTCTCTCTATATATATATATATATATATATATATATATATATATATATATATATATATACGTAGATTTATACAAGTCAATGTTTTCCCGAAATCCGTGTTAACTCACCGAGATTAATAACATTTTCAGAACATACTTTTATTTTTGTTTATAAGTTTACCATGCAGATTTTAGCTTTATTTAAAATTGCTCAATGAATTTATAATATCTATTTTCTCCTTTGAGGTTATATCTTTCTCACGACATATGGAAATTTTTATATAATTGAAATTAAAAATAAATATCATTGTTTGTATGTTTATAAATATTTATTTAAAATATGACCAATAATTCTCGGATGGCCTGATACAATTTTATATAATCAAATATGTTACTGCAACTCTTTATAATAATTGCAGACATCAGCCGATATAGCTTAGCGGATTAACACGTTGCATCGTAAATTTGTTGACATAGTAATTGTCAGTTCAATCCCAGGAGCGGGTAGTGGAGACTTAGACAGCGCATGCTCTAACATAACAGTAATAAATAAGATCAAAACGAGTTATGTAAAGGGGAACGATAACAAACTCCGTTGATCAAATAAAGGGTTCAGTTTGAAATCCCCTGAAGTCTCTCTGAATCAATGAAGACTGGCGGGTAAAACGGTCGGAACGTTATGAAAGATGAGGACAATAGTCAATAATACAAATAATCACATGGTGTAGATAGAATATAAATTTCTACTGAAAATCTTAGCAACAAAGTTAATATCAATTAAATTGTGAAAACATTGAATTCTAGATTAGTGTATGTATTGTCGTGTTCACTAAAATATCAAATACAATATTTATAAACCAATTACACTCAAGAAAACACTTACCTCTTAAAACACACCAATAAAATCATAGATTACAAATCAGAATGTTTGTTGTATTAGTCATCATTATTTTTAGGTAGATACCGACCAAATATCGTACGGACGTAGTAGAAGACATACCACGTGCCCTTTTAGGGCTAATTAGGAACAAATAAATAATTTAATTCTGGAGCCGATTTTGTTGCGAAAAAGTGTATAAAAGCATACGAAATCTGTTCCCAAACAAGGACACACGCGTCTGTCACCAAACTCCACACAACTCTCGCTTATGATCTTCACGACCTCATGCTCAAAGCGACAGCGTTGACAAACTTTAGACTACGGCAACACCGCCAACAGTAAGAAACAATTTCTATCTCGTATCCACTTTTACTATGAATCACGCACACACATGTTGACTTTTTCATACAAACACACATATCAACATTTTATTGTTTCTCACATACGTACACAAAGACAGTTTATATTTTATTTCAGAACTTTATCAATCCAAACAAAAGACATTACTTTCCAATCTATTATCAACTGTTTGTATGCATATCGTTATATTAAATTAATGTTTATTTGTTGAAACTACGTCGTCTTTTCTACTGAATTTTATTCCTTCAATGAAAATCGCGTGATTATTCTAGGCGGTCAAATTACGAGCGACTCTGTAACGATATTTTGTTAATGTATCGAATCCCGACACTCCAAATTTTAACATTCAACGAAAAACCGAGTAGAAGGATTCCTACAGTATATACGCAAAAACATTTACGTACCATGGCTACTGTATTGAAATTGATTCTTGTTGGGCGCTCGAAAGATTTTGCTGTGTACTGTGTTAAATGTGCGAGCTTCACTGTGAATTTGTGTGTAACAAGATTTTATGTTGTACTGAATTCGGTCTTGATTTTGCGTTCTGCACTTGAAACCTTATTCCAGATTAAGTTAAATAAATATTTATATACAAGAAGATGTCTGTTGCCTTATCATACAACAATAGCTTGCATTGATTGACTTATAGATGGTTAGGCTGAGGTATGTGAAATGAGGTATGTGATAT
The DNA here is from genome assembly GCA_903632075.3 of Acanthosepion pharaonis. Classification (NCBI taxonomy): domain Eukaryota; kingdom Metazoa; phylum Mollusca; class Cephalopoda; order Sepiida; family Sepiidae; genus Acanthosepion; species Acanthosepion pharaonis. Next base: position 923,295 of record CAHIKZ030004226.1, read on the forward strand.
AAGGTATATGATATGAACATAAGAAGAGGAAGTAAGAAGTGGAGATTACGAGGATAAGGAGAATAGATAAAAATTGACATTGGATTTAAAGGAGTTAAGATTGTAGTGTTTGGAGAAGCATCCACGCGGGAGTCTGTTCCACAGTGTAGCATTCATCGAAATCATTTCAGTAATAATGATATTTATCAAGCTAGAGCTTTTGCACTTCTTTCAAGGGAGATGGACGCAGATAGCATTTACCAAGAGATCTCCTCGATCTTTAAGAACTCAGCAGAAAATCATATTCCGCCATAATAATCCGTGAACACACCCTGCATAACAAATGCAACCAAAGTTGTGAATGAAAAAAAAGCACAAAATTAGGGGTACTCTACGTCATAGAGTCTCTCCAAGATTTCAAAAGGCGAGACCAAGAAAACTTGTTAAAAAAAGTCAAACTCAAGGAAGAACTAGACCCCCAAAATAATCTCCCACCAATTAAATTATACGATGCTGCAATAAAAAAAATGGTAGCATTAAACCTTTATACCTGCCAAAAACAGTGTGTCAAATTATTATATTACGAAAAAATACCGTAGAATTTGTTTGAACCCTAACTTAACAATACGTACTGATGGCACAGAAATCATTTCCCCCATCGGTGATAATGCAAGGTTGAAAATTGAAACATCTATGAGAAGTGGGTAGTTGAAAGGTTCTTGGCTAAATTCATTTTCCAAAAGCAAAAAAATGTAACCAAAAAACTAAAAAGAAAAAAAAGACATTTAAAGAAACTTTTTGAAATCCTTTTGGAACTTTTACATACAAAAACAAAATTTACTAAAAAAAATAAGTAAAACACTAATGACGAGTAGTAGTCGTGACCACGTGTGTATGAATAATTTTCTCATGGTTCAACATTTTTTTTGAGTTTTTTTTATCCTTGCATCGAGTAAGAAGAAAATGTAAAAACGTGCCCTTGACCTAGTCATGGTTTTTTCCCCCTTCCTATTTGAAGCGGAAAGTAAGTGATACATATTTTTTTGTTCATTGTAGTGTGTAAAAAGTGTAGTGTGTATCACAATAACAATGCATATTTTGTTAAAGAAATAAACATTTATCAAAATGTACGGTTATTCTTTTGACACCGCTATTAGAATATACACTTTTGAAACTCTGGGCAGTGTTTATTGTTTTAAAAAGCGAAATTTATTTCTTTATAAAATGGTAAGTAATTATTGCGTTGTACTTGGTTCACATATTTCAAGGGAATACTGTATTTTATTGTGTATAATACGAGAATTTTTTGAAGGAAAATTAAAGGCAAAACAAGGGACAGTATTATACACAAGATTGTATTATGCACAAGTATACGTTTTCATAAATTTCTACTCAGCTTAAAGAACCACTTATTTGAAACAGCAAGAATGCAAATACACTCAGCACAATAAGAAAACACAAAGTAAATGAGTGTTTAACAATTACTTAAAAAAGGCATTTGATATGTTGGCAATATTTGTTCTTTGGGAATTAACTAAATTGAACGTCTTTTGTCTCAAAAGCAGGAAATTCACCGAAATTTATTAAAAAATTAAAAAAAGAATACACAACATCTGTCATTTTTTGATAACATAATGTTACAACAAAGCACATTTACTGAAAATTTGAAAATAAATTTTGAAAGAAAAAACGTAATCCGGTTAAATATCCGGTTCATTTCTAATCTTTAATATTTTAGCACGGCATCGAGATTATAATGGATAATGTATTACAACTTTAAAATAAATTGTATAGGTATGGTTGTATTACGTAGTTGTATTATATTCAAGGATATAATTTATTCCCTGTTTTTGGCATCAAAATCATGGGGTCGTATTATACACAAATATATAATTTATTCCATGTTTTTGGCTTCAGAAACTCGTGACCGTATTATACTCAAGAATGTATTTTATTCCCTGTTTTTGGCGTCTGAAACACGGAGCCGTATCATAGTCAAGGATATAATTTCTTCTCTGTTTTTGGCTTCAGTAACACAGTGAAATCTTAATTAGATCTGACGTGCTTTGACCTCTCCAGAGTTCGTCGATATCCAAGAAAATTTGAATGGTGCCTTTTTCTCTGCCTCTTGAAATCGGCCTATCTGCTTAGTTTCGTATCCTAAGAAAAACCAATTTGTAAATTCAGGTAACCACTAAAAATCCAAATAATAAGAATCTGTCGGATTAATAAATTAAAAAAATCCACTCCTTTTTTTACAAATTACTTTGAGTCATATACGTTATTTATTGATCAACATCATTGGAAATCCTGTTCAGAACGATACATATGGTGATTTCCTAAGCGTAGCTTTGATGTGGCACATGGCGGAAAGTATAGGGCAACCAGTGAGGATCGATCTCACTATTCAATCGTAATTGTTCTAGCGAGACAAGCTTGCCAACCATTATATCAGGTCAAGGTGCTCACAAAATGATACGTATGCCTCTTTTCCAGAAACACGGGTCACATACCAACCTGTAAGTAGAACAATCGAGCAGATAAAATGCTTAGAACAAATTATTAAAAAATCCTTGGAATTCAATAAACTCGCTTATATTTATTTCCCTGATTTACAAAAACCTTTTGACAGCATTAAATTATCTTACTTGTCGAGGCTCTGGGACTAAACATCCCTATAACAAAAGGCATGTGCTAACACTAACATCGTTATTTCACGTTCTGTAAACATTTTTAAAAGGACTGAGACAAATGGATATTCTATCTACATTTCCTTTCTTCTGCGTTGTAACCACTTAAATTATCTATAACACAGAGTCCACTGGCAAATCCGGCTTTTCAATTGGTGGTCATCTTCTTAGTTTGAAAACTAAGAATATATACTGATGACATCACTGCTGTGAATGTCTCGAGCCAATAAATGAAGAGAAAATAGATATGATTATAAATGTATCTAAAACAAAGTGAATGGCCACCAATAAAGATAATGCCCCTTTCAACAGAACAGTTTATGGAAAACCAATTCGACAAAGAACTAAATTTATTTATTTTGGCTACAGACCTTCATCTTTGAATGAAAGTTCAGTTTCTGTTTAACATTGGGTAGAATTTGTCTGTGCATTTGAAAAAAAAAATCCCTCCTAATATCGTTTCGTATTCCATACAAAATTAAAGCTAAGGTCTACAACACATCACCTTGGACTGATTTACGGCCAAAGTAGAAAAAATTCATTATATCATGCAATTCATGACCAACAATCGCCTAACAGATCGCATAAGGATACATAACCTATTCTGATCCCAATCATTCTCTTAATGAAGAGTAAAACCCTTAAGTTATATGGTTCACATCAAACGAAACAAAAAAAGGATTATCAAAATATGCATTGAATGGGAGGTTGCAATGAAAAGAATCAGAGGGCATAACAGCGAAAAAGATATCATGATAGCATAATCAAAAGGGATGCAATTCGGTTTTGAAACCTTAAACCAAAGAGTGTGACTTCTGGCGTGAGTTGAGTCGTATGAATAAACATTCTACTATAAGCAGAGAGAACGTTCTATGATGACGCTAATCTTAGTCTCAACCAGCGACCGGTAAATTGCCATTAACGCCTCCCCCTCTCGTTATCCTGAAACTTGATATATACTCATATAGTCACATGACATTATCAAAAATAGATTGTAATTTATATAGCTTTGAAAATAGGAATTGAAACTTATACCACCGAATCGTATTATTACAATTATTTATAGAAGCCACACCGGCTTCGTTATGGGACAGTTAGTAAGACAAACAAATCCCAGAAAGTATGAAAAGTATGAAAAAATAAAATTAACTCGAAAATTAAAAATCGTATTTTTTGTGCGGCAGTTTTTGTATTTTTAATTTGATTTCTTCAGGCAAAATTCAGTTACACCTTCGTCAATGTCTAACCTTCGTGCTTGAACCCACCCCAACAACAACAACAAAAAAACAAACAAAAACAAAAAACAAAAAATACACACGAAACAAAAAAAGATGGCGTGTCAAAATGACACCGTTATTACTGTATACACTTTTGACTTCCTCAACAATGTTTATTGTTTTAAAAAGCGATTATTATAATTTTAGTACAACCAAAACATATAAAAATGGATTTATAAATTTTCTTTATTCTTGAGAATTGACAGGAAATACATTAAACTCTATGCATTTATTAGATTGCATATTTACAAAAATTATTTTATATTTATAAAAATATGTGAACCAACTATAATGAAATATTTATTATTTACCATTTTATAAAAAATTAAATATGAAAAAAATCGTTTATTGACAAATTTATAAAAATGTCTGGGAACAAGAAAATTTAAATAAATAAATAACGACGTGTAACTGTAATTATTAATTTTGAAAAAAAATAGATTTTCCTGGCATTTCTTTTATTTGCTCTTACCACATAAATTCACTAGAATAGGCTGAGAGCACCTCTTCCTCTTACATAGTTTGGTAATTTTGTAATTTTTTGAATAAAAAGATTTCTTTTTGAATGTATTTCTTTATAAGATGGTAACTAATGAATCTAAAAAAAAGTAAAATATAAATATAGCATTGTACTTTGTTCACATATTTTTATAATTTAGTAAATAAACATTGTCGAGGGAGTCAAAAGTGTATACAGTAATGGCAGTGTCGAGTGAATAACCGTCCTTTTGACACCATTTTTTTCGGGCACAAAGGTTAAACATTGCCACCCCTGTTGATTATACACAGAAATTTCTATTTTCCCACATCCGAGTAGTTGACTCCCATTTGCTTTTCCAGTAGAAAAGGTTATAAACACGGGATACATGATGGGGATCAAAATACTCACAAAAGTATTCTGCTTGCTCCACAGCGAAAGAACACATATTTATCCAGCCTGGTTTAATCCGATCTTTTGTTACACGTATGGGGGGTGCCCTGAGAGCTACGACTCCATTACAATCTCAGCTCCTCAGTATTAAGGAAGAGAAGAAAGAGTAGACAATATTTGGAATAGGGTATCTGTGGTCACTTTTAACACAGGAAACAATAATTTTGTATCCAGTACCAATAACGATCTGATAATCCAGCGATGTCGGCAGATTGATTTTCCAAACCCTGTTTGTATTGATCCAATGAATACGATCTAGTCCGCCCCCCCAATTTCATACGTGTTGCTGTCCGTATATTAAAACCATCCACTCACCCAAAGGCATTCAACTACTTGCATTGTCTAATTCGCCCATCTGCAAGTGTCGCGGCTACAAAAAAACTAGAAAACATATTTGATTTATTGTTTCGTGTTTTCTGTGTCATGCTAAATTCATTTTTACAACTGTTTTGTTTTGCCGTTTGAGGTTTTTTTTCCCTTCAAATCTTTCATATCCACTTTGAACTGTTTCTTACTTCATCCGTATCTTCGCACGTATGCTACATTTTGTGTTATTCAATGTCTAATCTACTCAATAGTAAACAGGATAATATAATATCGAGAACATTATCTTGAGTTTAAATATTGTTAATCTAGAACATTCTTCTTATTTCTTCTTCCGTCCCTCCTTTTGCATTTTTTAAAATCATTTCACCCAAGAAAAAGCAATAAAGCCACTAAGACACAAAGGATAATGAGTTTGAAAAATATGAGAAAAAGAAAACATTATTGAGGAGAGAGGACAATAAAAGAACAAAAATTATGAAGACAGAAGATAACGATTGACATTGCATTTAAATGTTTGAAGATCAAAGTTGACTGAGAAACAAGAAGCTGGAAGAGAGTTCTACAAACGAGAAGTGCGAGAGAAGAAACTGTCAGCATAGAACTTACGGTTGCATCTAGCCATTTCAATTCTAAAATGGTGAAACCTTGCCACCAATCTTAAATTCTTAAAGTCTACGTACGAAAGAGGAAAGTTCCTCAGATCAATTATCAGGTGATTGGAATTTCGAACCGAACCCTTTATTTCGTCCACCGGGATAATGCAAGTAAAAGATTTACGGGTTTGTATCTTTCCTAATAACAGTTTTATGAAATTAAGGATATTAAAGAATATTTCATTTTTTTAAGTTCTTTTTCAATTAAGTAAATCTTTCAAATAAAACGCCATGGCGTTTGGGAAATGGGTTTAAATGCGAATCTAATGTTCGTAAATGTGGAGTCTAAATGATAAGTGGAATGTAAAATAAAAATCTGCCTTGCATGCAGATATTTATTAAAATCTGATGTGGAGAAATTTCGAAGTTGTGCCTTTTACCTCTATTCGAAAACCAATTAATGAAGACGATCGAAAATAAAACTAATAATGCTATTAAAGACATTTACTCCCATAAAATATATTGTCATTGGTATCCTACGATGGTTGATGGAAAAAGAGAGTGTGTGAGTGATTATTTGGGCTAAGCACTCTCCCATAACTATCCTTGCAGCTCAGGAGGTATCAGGAAAGATCTATTACTCACATCGACAAACGTAACAGGGCTTAATAATAACAGTAGAGTAAGAAGAAGAAATGAGTAATTAAATACTCTACAGGCCTTGTTCACCGCAACTGGGAGAGCGTGGGGGGGTCATTGTGAGCATTCTACTTTCTTTGTTATCTTTATCCCTATTGACCACCCACTGCGCGCAGAAATGGGAAGGGGTCTTCAGGGTCGTGTTTCGACAACATTTAAATTCTATTATGGCTGGCTCGGTAAACGGTGCTTACTTCGGCAAAGACAGAAGTTTTGTGACAATATTTGAGGAAAGAACTTTTGCAATTAGATTTATTGGACGAATTGTTGTCCAGGAGGCAGTTTTTAAGGAGCATCATTGAGCATCATTGTATCGGGAAGATCAATATTCTGATTACGATATTAATATTTGGAAAACTTTCTTTAGTAAGCCACAAGGCTATAAACATATGCTATTCGATGGGCTCGAACTCAATACAGCAAAAATGCTTGACATGACTATCTTCAAACAAACCTAGGTTGTTGGTTGATTTTGTTTGAATTATTTAATGCCGAAATCTAAATATTTTGTAGGTAATTGTATGTTTTCAACTACAGATATTTTGTACGTAATTTTATACCTTCAGGGTAAAAGTATGTTTTTTAGATATATATTTTGTAGATCATAAAATGTATTGTTGGTAATTTCACCATAAAAATGTATTTTTATATTTTTTAGTGTTGCGTTGATTGTCATTTTGTCATAAAATGTCTTGTTGGTCATTTTATTATAAAAATGTACTGTTGATTTTTGTTTCGGGGTTCACTATTTGTCCATAGCAGGGGCCCTACAAGGTGCTACGAGTACCGGTCAAGGCTGATCTGGGAATAACAGCAATTAAAGGGTGGTTCCACGTACCTCAAAACACCCACTTCCGATTAGAGACCTTGCTGCCGGATGTAGTTTATCGTCATACCCAGGACGAACAAACATAGGTCTACTGTATTATCATTATCATTATTATTATTATTATTATTATTTTTATTTTCTTTGATTTCTGGCGTTTACACATTTCTTTCCGGGTCCCGCCCAGGGACCTAAGGTTAGAAATGGCGTCATGACACTTTCCACTGACAAAAAAAAAAAAAAAAAAAAAAATGATTACATAGATAAAGCCCTTCGTAAGGTGTGGGCTGTACTTGTCAGAACAATTTTCTGTATCTCCTTGAGGCATGGACTTCCAGGAATCCCTTCAATTAGTCTACTGGAATCTTTTCCGACCAGTCCTAGGGCTCCAACTACAACAGGGATTGTTGATGTTCCATATGCCACATTTTCGCGATTTCTATTTCAAGGTCTTTGTACTTTGACAACTTTTTTGAATATCTTCAAAGATACATTGCAGTCGGCAGGGACTGCCATATCAATAAGGAGGCACCGTTTTTTGTTTGTGGTCTTTAATAACAATATCTGGGCGGTTGGCCTTGATTGTTCTGTCAGTGTGTATTGTGTAGTCCCATAGAATTGTAACAGGTCCTATCTCCGTAACCGGGTCTGGGTGGTGTTCATACCAGTTTCTTTCAGTTTTCTTCCCGTAGAAATTGCAGATTTTCCAGTGCAGATATTGGCCCACTCTGTCATGTCGAGTTTTATATTCAGTGGGTGCCAACACCGTACAACCTGCTACAAGATGATCAATCATTTCTGGATATTTATCACAGAATCTGCATTTTGGGCTGACACAATATTTTAGTATATGTGCTTGATAATTCCTAGTTAGCAAACATTGGTCCTGCGCAGCAAGGATAAAACCTTCAGTTTCCGCTTTCAAGCCTGCACTACGTAGCCACTGATGGGTACGGGTTTTGTCTACGTCAGCTTGTTTGGTACGGGCAGAGTATTGGCCATGAAGCGGTTTATCTTGCCATCGCTTCTGTAACTGGTCTGTTGCATTCGTCTTAGCTATCTTTTTAGGTATTTTGCAGTTTCAGCCGGTGTATTGTGCTGTAGTTGCATCTCTACGCCCATTTGGAACTCCATTTTGAATTTGTTGGCTTCCTTCATTACGGAGTAGAGACGCTTACTACTTTCATGTTCCTTGACGCATACCATCATCCAGTCTTCAGTAGTTTCCAAATATCTTTGGAGGCCAATTGTTGTAGTTTTGTAGGACAGTTCTAGTTGAACTAATCCTCTGCCTCCTTCGGATCTGGGCACATACAGACGGTCGACATCAGCTTTGGAATGATGCATGCGATAGCAAGTGAGTAGCTTTCTCGTTTTGGCATCCAGTCACTTAATTTCAGCTATGGTCCAGTTAAGGACATTAAAGCTGTATTGCACCACAGGGACAGCCAATGTGTTTATGGCTGATATCCTGTTTTTTGAGTTCAGCTCAGTATTTAGTACCAGACGTACACGCCTGTAGTATTCTTTTCTTATTTTTTCCTTCATTTGGGGGTATGTATGCCATCTCCTTCGCTAATTCCTAGGTACTTATAAGCTTCACCATGCTCCAGTTTCCTAATCTTTGTGACAAAATCTAAATCTATTAAGGGTGTTTCTGTAATTCTACCTTTCTTGAAAGTTACTTTTGCACATTTCTCTAATCCGAAGTCCATACCTATGTCGTCACTGAAGTATTTTACAATATTGAGGAGGCCTTTCAACTCATTGTCGTCTTTGGCAAAGAGTTTGAGATCATCCATGTAGAGTAGGTGATTGAATATTTTCTTATTTATTTTGTAACCATAGCTACTGTTGTTCAGTTCATGTGTAAGAGGGATTAAGGATAAACAAAACAGAAGGGGTGACAGAGAATCTCCTTGAAAAATTCCACGTCGGATATTCAGACGGTTGGATATGGCAGTGCCCCCGGTGTGACTAAGGTATAGTTTGGTGTTCCACATTCCCATGCTGTGCTTAAGGAAATTTAATACCACAGGGGAGACTTTGTACATTTCCAAAGTCTTAAGGATCCAACAATGTGGAACACTATCAAAGGCTTTTATTATTATTATTATTATTATTATTATTATTATTATTATTATATTTCGATTTCTGTTATAGTCACACTACCTATCAAGACTACGCGAAGACCTTCCGCTTTTTGACAATTATGTCCGGCTTATCTGCTTGAATCTTCCTGTCTGTAAAGATGTAATCCCATAGAATTGTGATGTCTTCTATTTCTGTAAACTGTGTTGGATCATGTTCGTACCAAAATCTTTGCACAATGTCCAGTGTAAATATTGCCCGACTCTATTGTGACGATTTTTATATTCATTTGGCGCAAGTACAGAACATCCTGAGATTAGATGGTCTATGGTTTCCTGATACTTGTCACAAAACCTGCATTTTGGATCCACAATATTATGTATGATATTTGCCTGAAGTGAAAAGACTCTGGTCTTGCACTGCAAGAATAAAGCCTTCCGTTTCCGCCTTTAATCCAGATGCTCGTAACCATCAACAAGTATTAACCTTATCAACATTGGCTTTATTAGCACATTCTGGAGATTGGCCGTACTTGCCAGCGTTGTTTCAAGAGCTTTATCCTTGACTTTCTTTTTTATAATCTTTGTTTTCTACAGAATCTACTAAATCTCATTTGTATTTACAACCTTCTTTCATGATTTCTTTCTGTTTCTGTCTTGTTTGACTAATTGGATCCTTTGTTGTTTCCATGTATGTTAGTAAGTCAATTGTTGTTGTTCTAACCGAATAAGACCTCTTTCACTTCGTCTACTTCAGCCATTGGATGATACATGTTATGCTTAGACAGAATCTTTCTTATCTTAGAAAACCATTCGTCTGATATCATTATAGTTCAGTACAAGATGTTGAGACTGTATTGAACCACTGGGATGGAAATTCAATTCAGTTTTTAATATCAGTCGCACCCTTTTATAATACTCTTTTCGCACTATTTCTTTCATTATTTTATGGCAAATTCCTTCAGTCTCATTTACACTGAGGTACTTATAAGCTTTTTCTTGCTTTAAATCTTTGATTGTCTAAGCTAACAGAGGAGGTTTGTTATAGTAATCTTCGTAAAATTGTGACTTTAGCACATTTATCAAAACCGAATTCTATTCCAATGTAATCTCTGAAACATTTTACTGTTTTCGGGAGACCTTTCAGCTCACTGCCATTTCTAGTATAGACATCCATGTAAAATAGGTTGCCTATTTTGTTTTTTCGATATCTTATAGCCATATTCCGTTCTGTTAAGTTTCCTGGCTTATGCTATTAGAGATATACAAAATATGGTCACGTGGCCGAGTGATTAGAACGTTTGCTTTCTGACCATGAGATCACGGTTGATTTGTCAGGAAGGAGACTTTCTGACGTTATCAGTCTGAATGGGGGACGATCCCAGTATGCTACACCTTTGGAAAGTGCCTGGAAACCATACCCAAGCCTTGTGAGTGAAATTGGGTGGACGGAACACTTGGAAGCCGTCGATAGGTGTGCTAGCACGAAGCCACATGTCACCGTGACTGGCCTTGTTCAGATTGTTGATCATGTTAGATAACACGCACCCTCCCAGAAACTGTAAGTAAGGTCTGCTCAGAATAATTGCAGTATAAACCACGGGTTGGCTCTGTAGATGTTGAACAGACACAAATATGCCTGAGCGAGCGTCTGCAATAAAGATTGGCTAGTCGCCCTAGTAGGTGGGTATCCTCGAATACAAATGACCAGCTATTATACTATTACAAAATAGTAAGGGAGACAAAAAGTCACCTTGAAATATTCTTCTGTTGATGTTTATTTCACCAGACTTATAGACTCCATTTATATGATTGATTTTTTTCATATCGACATACTTTGTTTAATGAAATTGATGACGGCGGGTGATAACTTGTATATATTTAAAGACTTTAAGATTCAAGAATGGGCTACATTATCGAATGCCTTATGGTAATCTATCCAGACAGTACTGGGATTTTTTTTTGTATTGAAGCAGTTTTCGAAGACCAACCTATTACTAAGTAATTGGTCTTTATATCCGTTTGCACCCATTTTGTTCTAGAGGTAGTATGTCATTTCTTTCTAAAAAGGAATATGTATGTTTTTTTTTTTCAGAATAGATGTCACCAGTTTGTAAGTAGTGGGAAGACATGTGATTAGTCTGTAGTTGTTTGGGGACATTTGTGTCACCATTCTTGGATAGAATTTCAGTAGGACCATTTAGCATTTCTTGAAGTTCTTTGGCTAGTTTTTTGTGTGCTGTATTTAGATAAAAGAACCAAAAATTAGGAATTTTATCAATTCCTGAAGATTTCCAGTAGTGTGCTTTTTTCAGTGCACATTCATCATCCTCTTCTGTGATTCCCGCCCATGTTTATTCTTGGTTATTTTTCATCCGTTCTCCATCTTGCGTAATTCAATCTAATTCCTTGTTATGTTCATTAGGGCAAGCCCATATTTTTTCCCAGTACTGTATAACATCTTCCATTTTGGTGGGGCTGTCACTTCAATTTTTTGTTTGCCTGTTTCTCTGTAAAATTTCTTCGTATCGGTCTGAAAGATCTTGTTCTGTCTGTAGAATGTTGAGCTTTTTTCATAGAGTCTGATTCTTTGAACCTTCAGTTGTATTGTTTGCTTTATTTTTTCTTTAGCTGAAATTTTGTATTTTCTTATTTTTCGGCCTTTTCTGGTTCTTAAATCTGTTCCTCTTTTCATTGAATACTGATGATTCATTTCTAAGTTGTTTAATTTCTTTCTTTATTTTTCGTCTCTGTTACACTGCTTTTTTTTTACTTTGATGTTTAATTTTTTAGTTGCTGATGTATATATCATTTCGTTGAGACTTATATATGAGCCTACTGCACCCAGAATTAGTTTGACTGCTGCATTGTTGAGTTTAATAGTTGTGAGGTTATATTTTGTTGGTTTTAATTTTGGGGAGTTGTTCTTCCTCCATTTCCATATTTTGTGTCTGACTTATATGTTTTCTGATTTCTTCCTTGGCTTCTTGTATACTATTCTTGTTTTCTGCAAAATAATTTGGTTCTATGTATTTCGGAGTCTTTCTATTGCAGGCTTGTGAGCGACTAAAATCACGCCTTTCCAACTCTTCTAAACTTTCAACATTATCTTCACAATGATTGGTGCTTATCTCAGTTTCTTCATTATGATCTCTGGTTTGTGTGATGTTAGTTCTTTTTATGTCCATTTCTAGTTTCCTTTCATGTTCTAGGGATTCACCTATTCTGGTTGCAGTTCTTTTTATTTCTTTAATTTCAGCATCTGTCAATCGGTTATTCCTCATGATGTACCTTCTTACATTGGCTCGTTTATTTTCGTTAATGCACTTTCTAATTGCTTTTCCAACCTTTTCTCGCCAAATGTCATAGGCTTTTCTGAGGTTTGGGCAACACTTCATAGAGTGCAGTCATAACGAGTTTGTACTCCGACCATTTTGCCTCCTCTTTCTTTAAATCTTTATCCCGGTTGTGGGGACCTGAGGATTCATTATTTGTATAGGAATTTGTTCCTGTCGCAGATTTTTCGACCTCAGGTACGTTCCCTCCTGAGGGACGGGCTCCCCGTTTATCCATTGGAAAAGCCATACTGGAATTTTTGTTTTGACTTTTAGTTCTCATATTGTTTCCCACGAGTGAGGCACGGGTCTAAAAGTCCCCCGGCACATTAGGTAACGGTCTCTTACAAACAGAGTTCCGAAGCCTGTAGGGAATTGTTCACGATCTCCTAACGTAGCAGCCATTCATCCCTCGGCACGATTAACATTCCTTCGGTTGCGTGTTGTTGTTTGGAGTTTGCCTTCTCTTTAAGAAAAACAAATTGACAAATGACGACTACAAGATGAAAGGTAAGGTGGACATACGTTGGCGGTTACCACGAGAATAAAAAAAAAGGAAAAAAATAGGTAATCGCCCAATACAATCCTTACCCATGTGCATACACGCATACATATATATATATATATATATATATATATATATATATATATATATCGACAAAGATACATTATGTCGAGTTAAAAAGTACGGAAGGTGTAGAAAACAATTAAAATATAAATAAAAAATAAAAGTAAAATAAGAATAAGATTAAAAGAAAAAGAAAATGAAAAGAAAAATAATGTTAAATAAAGTCAAATAGACTTAAAATAAAATTAAAGCAAAGAAAAATGTAATTTCAAATTGTATAAAATTTCTTATAGCTTCCATGTTGAAAGGCGGTCACAGAATGGCATCGGCCTAAAAATGTTCAATTTTCTGACGCCAGAGAGAGTGATAGTAATCAAGCTTTATAGGGTAGATCATCTTCCTACGACAAGTTAGCGGGAGGGTAACTAAAAAATTCATTAAATAAAAAAAAAAGAAATAAAGAAAAAAATAAAATAGATTTTACATATGGGGTTATTTCTCAACATCCTAATAATATGGAGCCTTAAAAAGTAAAATTTTCACTCACAAAAAAATATTATTATTATTATTTTCTTTTACTAATTTTTCTCTCAACTTTTTTCATTTACTAGTTTTCTTTCAGCTTATTTTGTGATTATTTTTTATCGTCTCAGTTCGTTTTCATATTCTGCGACGGTTATGTAAGAAATATGATTTTTTTTTAAAACTGCGAGTTTCTCTGTAAACCTTTTTTTTTCTTTCATCCGTGGTTTTATATTTTGATTTTTGTTTTACTAGTACGTGTTGGTCTCGTAATCAACTTTGTTATCGTTCATAATAACGAAAATTATTATTTTAGTTTACGGTTTATCACCTTCTGAAGGTTATTTAAAGCCGAAAAATTTTTGTATTGTAATAATTTTTTTTTGAGATAATAAGGATTTTCTGATAAAAGTCTTACTTTTTAACCTGTAACTGGGAGGAGAAGAGCTAGATTCATACTTTTCCCAATGGTATTTGCACGTAAGTGACTATAACGTACCATACTGGAATTCGAACTTGACACTCCTATTTCTCATTCCGAGCCTTTGTCGATTACACCACTCGCACATCCAAGCTTACAGCACCTGGTATTACCCGGTGGTTACCCATCTAGGTACTGACCAGGTTCAACGTTGCTTAACTTAAGTGACCAGACGAGATTAAATTGGGTTTTGCAAGATTTTATTGGGTTTTATACGTATTAGGTGTGGAATGCTTTTTATCGGGTCACTTAGCGCTTATTTTTATCAAATCACTTAGCCCTTATTTTTATCAGGCCTCTTATTTTTAGCGGGTTGCTTAGCGCCTATTTTTGCGTTTAACCTTTTGAAACTACTTTTCAGCGACAGGAAAAAGATTAAGTTTCTAAAAGATTCAAAGCTTATTGCTATATTTGCATATACGAGTTGATATTCAAAACTTTGGAGAAACTGAACATAAAAAATTACTTAACCTAACATCTTGTTTCTAGCGCCTCCTTCGAAATATTCCCCTCACGAAAGGTGCTACTCATAAAGGGTAGCAGAAAACGTCCCTATTAGATTCGGTTCACGTACAAGCATTTTTTTCTATGAATCTTTGGATAGTAACTATATTATACAACATAAACATTGAAATGACTGAAGTATTTAACATATGTGTTTCCTCGTCATTATTGACGAGGAAACACATGTGTTATATTTAACGAAACAAGATAAGGAATTTATTTACAAATTTACACATTTGAGGGTATCAGTAACTTAGTTCGTAGTTTCAATGAATTGTCAAGAAAAGAAAATGTTCATTAAATTATCGGGCACAAAGTAATATTCCAAAATATTTAAAACAAATTTAGAGAGTTCGTTTTTCACATAAAATTTATACGGTTGCATTCAACATGAATGAAAAGATATATTTTAAGGGACTTACCTTTGGAGTTGAATAGAGTTTTTTGAAATTGCCCTGCTCTCATTAGAGGCTGATAATATATCAGCGTGTAATTTGACACCCGATGTTATTCAGATGCGTGGACACTGGCTTTCTGTCTCCTGCTTCTTTCTGCTTTTTTTCTGTATCTTGATTCAACTTTCTCTGCTCATTTATATCAAAATGCGATTTCATATCGGCTCTTTTTTCTCCTTTTCTAAGCCGCTCTCTTTTCCATTGGCCAAAATAAATGTCCACTTAGGCTCGTTAAACTTTGCCTTGGTCTTTTCTTCAGCCTGGAGCCAATGCCTTTTTCTATTGGTCAAAATAAATTTTCGTATAGGCTCGCGAATTTGAAAACAATGGAGAAAAAAAAGAAATATTTTTATTTCGTATTCACCACATGACCATGAAGACATGATAAGTCTTAGAGACAAATTACAAAGTAACAGACTGATAACTTAGTAATCATTGCTTTATAACAAGACATCTAATAGGCATTTACTAAGTATCCTCAAAATGGATGTTTTTTTTATCTGCAATGAAAGCAAAATTCGACACTCTCCTGTTTTAAAATATTTATCAAAAATCAGGGAATTATCCGATTTAAACTAAATTACTATTTGACTGAATAGGTTATTTTATTAAAAAAAATATATTTTGGGGTTTGTGTTTCAGTTTCTCTTTTCGATATCACGTTGTATACTTTTTAATTTGGTGGATGTTCGTTCAAATGTTTTACAGTTATAAAAAAAGAAATCTCTGAAGATATTTCAGCACAAAGTGTATGCAATATCAAGTGTGAATATGCGGAAAATTCAGTCGAAACTCTTGCCAAAAATAATTTAAGAAAACTCAAAAAATATTTTTTTAAAAAATTGGTGTTTGCATAATTTAATAAAACACATTTTTCTTCAAATTCGACAGAAGAAAAAAATCTGAACTTAATATTTATTTCTGAGAAATGTAATTTTTCAGTGCAGTTTTTAAATTAATCCCGTTCCTGTTCGTAACAAGAGTTTTTTTTTACTGAATAAAAATGTTTGAAGATTTAAAAATGTCGAGTATAATGTCATTTTCGAGTGTTAGCCTTTTTTTTTAAAAAATATTTTATTTTTCCATTTAGCAACTGTTAGATTATTTTTGGCATGGATGTACAAAAAGAAAATAATTCTGATATCATGCATTGACTGACTACTATTCAATATCGGAGGTGTATTGTGATATTAATTTAATTTCCTATCTCCAGTTCAGTCAGTATAAAAATAAAATTATTCATTATACTAATTGTAATAAAAGCGTATAGAATTAAAAATAAAATATTCTTAAACTATTTAATCTTATGTAAAGATTAAAGAAAATTTGGTTTAAACCTAAATAACAAATTATTGATTATTCCACTGTTAATCTTCTTTCGCTCAACTCATCACCTCATCATAGCTCGTTCCACACCGGAAGTTCAAGATTTGTACTTTTTAGAAGCTTTGAAATTCCGGTTAAACATTTTGTTTTTATTGCGACAGTCGGTGACTATAAATTTGAATGGGAATTTTAACATCTTTTGCGGTACAAAACACATTGATTTCGAAATTCTTGCAAAAATCAAATATTTGTTAAATTTTAATGGGGCATTTTTTCGTCATGTATGTTCATTTGTTAGCGAATTATTGAAGGTATCTACTGTAATATATTATTTAACAAATATTAACAGTCAGGCTTCCACCACAAACTGCTGTCCCTTTAGCTAAGTAATAATATATATTATTGTTCATAAGAGTAAGGAAAACGAATCAAACTTAATAACAACAAATATTTTGATGATAAATCTTTGTTATTATTAAGAGAAAAGACCAACATATTTTTTGATTATTAAATCATATTTTTTATCCCTTTTAGAAGCTTTGAAATTTTGGTGACCATAAATTAATATTGGGGATTTTGCGGTACAAAACACATTTTGATTTCGAAATTCTTGCAAAAATCAAATAATTATCGGATTTTGATGAAGTTTTATTCACAAATGAATGAAATTATTTTAGAAATATTTCTTTTAGAAAACCTTTGTAAATATATTTTTTACATCTGTTAAACCCCAAGTATTTAATTTTCTCAAAGCATGAAAAAAACCATCTAATTGATTTAATCAAAATAAAAATGAACTTCCCTGATGATATTTACCAATTCAACACAAGAAAACTTAAATGAACATTTTTAAAGTCCGAACTCCGTGAGAGATTTTGCCGGATGGTTCCATTTGTGTCATGTTCTTTTTTTTTCATTCTTTGCAATTCATGATTTGACTTTATCACCAATTCGCCTCAATCCCTTTTTTTTTTTCTTGCGAAACAATTCTACTGTCCATCAGTCTTTTTTTCTCTTCTTTCTACCCAGCCTGTATGACCTTTTCCCATCTATACTTTTTCGTGCGCCATAAAAAGATTTGTGTACGTGTCGTCTGAGGTTGGCCAACTTTTATCCTTTTCATAAAAAAGCTAATCTTAGTAGTCCGTGCTGTTATCCTCAAAATTTTTCTTTCATTCATTTATTGTTACTGGTTCTTCTGTCATTTCGTTGTGGCTCTAAATCCCAATACACTTGGAGGAAACGTTCTTGAGTGTTAAATTAAGCAGCATGAATCAGAAATAAAAAAGTAACTCCCAACAGGACTCACACCTAAAGTCTCAGGTGCCCGTTTCACATTGTAGTGGGTTAGCTAATCTGTATCGGTGACAAAATAGAAATCAAACTGACCCTCTACCATTTTTACTAAATCAGATACAACAAAATCAACAATAAGAGAAATAATCAAATAGGCAGATATTTATTTTAACAGTATTTATTTTTATATAACAAAAAGTATACATGATATAATAAAGTTGTTTAAAACATTTTAGAGTTCTTGGTTGTGTGATCAAGAGTAATATAAAAGGTGTTATGCTATAGATCTGGTAAGAAATTAAACAGTTATGTTGATGGTGAAATTGAATGAAATAGATTGCTTGACTTATTGTAGAGTTGTCTTGCTTTGACTGATATAGTTACGATTTCCTTTATGTTGTTAAGATATTGAGTGAGTTGATTTCTGAATCTCGTCTTGGTTGAATTGGTCAGTAGATGAGTTGATGTTGAAAAGAAATTGAATTCCACAAGCCGGGTTGATGTTAATAAAAAATATATTTTTGGCGAGGAAGTTTCATGGATTCGTGTGACGAATTGATTATTTTAAGGACTCGCTGTCGTGTCGAAGTTTCATATTTATGAATTTTCTTGATCACGTGGGAGGCACGAAAGAATGTTTACAAATTTTTGGCGCGTTGAACTCTGAACAGGTCAACTCGAGGTCAGTCGTCCGGATGTAGGCAGAAACATGATATTATTTATGGACCAATCAGAAAGCACTGTTTCATACTGAACTCTGAAACCGATTTTAATGGGTTCACCACAAACTGAGAATACTTAGCTGGGATCCTCTTTTAACAGATTTAAAACCGAGAATGTAGAAATCTAATTCTACAACATGGACGTCAACATAGGCAGACTTTAGATACCGGGTGTAAGAGCAAAATTTGTTCAAATTGTGTAACAACGTAATTATCCATCGCACAAAATGTTTAATATATAAAAAAACTATTAAACTAATTGAGTTTCTTTTTTCTAGATTTTTAGATAAGACGTTTAGCCATCTTGACACCATTTCTCGTAAGAATAACTGAAAAACCATTTGAGTTATTCAGCTAAAAAGAGAACAGGTTAAAATCGCTTTGTGTCAACCTTACCGTCTTCCCAAATGAGCAATGATGAGAGGTAAAACATCATTCAGGCCTTCCATAATGGTACGAACATTCATAATTTGACTTCCATCTTCAAAGTCCATTCAAGAACCATCAAGAGAATGGTGAATAAGTTTAAAAAAGAGGGAACAGTAAAAAGAAAAACTAGACCAGGAGGTTACAACAGCAAAATGGAACATCATTTCAACTTAGAGCTAAAGAGATCAATTAGAAAAAATCTAACTCAATTCATAAGACGCTTGGCACGCGAGAAAGGTTTCAGCTATGACATTTCAAAGAACAACAAAAAAGACTTGAAAATGAAAACGTGCGTGAAACCTGTGAGGCACCTTGCTACTCCAGGATAGAAAGAAGAGGGTGAAGATCATCGTGAATAAGTTGTAAAATGATCCTGGAATAATATATATATATATATATATATATATATATATATATATATATTTGAACTTAATTTCAATCCTTCATAAGTTTCCGATTTTTAGCTATGATTAATTAATGATGGACATGTCATTTTCATTTATGATCAATTTGTTAAGCTTAGAAAGTAATTATACATTCTTATTTGTCAAAGTAGAGTCCAATAACGTTATAAAAACCTCTGAGAATTCCAGTATCTTTAATCATTTCTAAGATGCAACGGATCAAAGCTTAATCTAACATTTGGACAATTTTGCAGTTATACCCCGTATGTACCTGAAAACAATTTTTGGAATAAAAGTCTATAAAAACCGAAAATACTTTTGATGCACCTTAATAGATAATATGTTACTACTACTTGGCCTTAAATTTGGATTCTGGCTTACCGTTAACATCTGGGTAGGATCAGTTAAGACAGAATGTAGGGTTGTCAGAAAAAAGGAACAGACTAAAATGCAAACGACAAATGAAAGACACCAGAATCAATAAAGTACAAAAATTTCAATATCTAGGAATTCTACAGATGAAGGAAAATATAACAGGCGCATGGCAATAACGAAAGATGTCTTTCAAAAGCCAAGCAAACTATTATGAAATAGGAAAATTTCAATAGAAACAAAGGCAAGAATACTTGGCTGTCATATAAAATCAGTCCTCTTATATGGCTGTGAATGCTGGGCCATCTCGCTGCAAATGAAGAAGAGACTTGAAGTAACTGGAATATGGTTCTACAGAAGGATGCTAAGAATCCCATGGATTGAACATGGGAGTAACGAGAGAAAATGAAAAAGAAAATGAAAACAAAAGAATAAGAAAGAGAAAATCCTAGGAAACATAATAAGGAAAGATAACTGGTGAATTTGATCCTCACATGACATTAAATGAAAGTGATACAGTCGAATACAGCTAACAACCTACCAATGGAGCTTGTGTAATTGGTTGACAGAACAGAGATTAGGAGAGATAACAATAAGACAAATCACGCGAAGAGCCAGAAAGGATAGAAAGTTGTGGAGAGACATAATCGCCCACATCTTGAAGGGACACGGTACTAAAAGAAGAAGAAACTGGAATTAATGTGAGACAGGCTGCCAGAATATGACTTTAAATCTTTGTGGAGGTTACGTTTTTATTTTCAATCCACTGTGTTTATTTTAGTAACCGACAAATTTAACTTAGTGCTTTTGGATTTAAGGCCATCATAAACACTTCTTTTTATTGCCATGTGTTTTCAGGATGGAGGCAATCATGTTTCACCACAATTATCTTTTATCTTTTTAATATCTGTGAATTGTCATAATTTCTTCGGAAAGATATTGGTCTTTCTCCTAGACTGGCTGTCAGACAAGGCTAGAGAGTTCAATCTGACCTGCTATTGAAGCCATAGCTAGAGGAAGATGGATCCATATATTTTCCAAGGGTATTTGTCACTTGGGTGTTAAGCAAGCGTTAAGGATTTGAACTCGGTTCGCAAACTTCATTTTCTGCGTTGATAACCATTACGCTAAAGGAAAACTTGTAAGAATTAATAACGAAAATAATTCAGGTCAGAAGTCAATTACAGTTCAACTAACACTTTTGACACTGACATCAAACTTTTTTGAAAGAAAATGGTTGGTCACTTGGGTGTTAAGTAAGCGTTAAGTGACATGCTTTGATGTGAAGTGGGGCTTTTCAAAATTGAAGGCAGGGAAAATATATATAAGTTTTCTATATATAACAATGTCCCATGCATACTAAAGCAAGGGGCCTACATTTAGTTAGAATAAGGACCTAGTTATCTAAACACGCAATACATCTGTGTATTTACAAAATAAATAAATCTATCTATCTCATTCTGTTCTTATCTATCTATCTATCTATCTATCTATCTATCTATCTATCTCATTCTGTTCCTATCTATCTATCTATCTATCTATCTATCTATCTATCTATCTTTTTTTTAACATTTCACTATCAGCAAGGCGGGATTTCCACTAGTACGCAGGGGTTTACAAAGAGTGAAAGTAAGAGAAAAAGAGAGGGTATACGGGGATTGTGGAAAGGGTAAAAGATGAAGGGGTTCAAGACGACAGAAGATGGTGACGTTGCATTTAAATTTTTGAAGATTGTAGTTATCAGGAAAGCAAGTAAGAGGAAGGGATTTCTACTGCCAGGTAGTGCCAGAAAAGAAACTGTTAGAGTAGAAGTGGCGGTTACATTTAACTATTTCGACTGTAAAAGGGTGGGACCTAGCTGCCAACCTAGTAGCACGTTTAAATTCATGTAGTCAGGGAACCAGGGAAATAACTCGCCAGAGCAGTTGTCATGAAAATATTTATAGAAAAGATAGAAGAAAGCCACGTCACGTCCGTTAGAAAGTGACTGGAGTCGAGATGCCAAGTCAGATATCATTCTGTTCATATCTATCTATCTATCTATCTATCTATCTATCTATCTATCTATCTATCTATGTGTAAGAAATGTTTACTTTATATTGTTTCCGATGTTTGATTTTCATAAACAGAAAGCATATTTCCTGTTATTTTACCGATTACTAAACGGATGGCTTGATGTCGCTGATGCTGCTTTTAGTTAAGTGATATTCGTCATTTGCATCATTTCCTCAATCACAGTCTGCATTTCATAGAGGATATTTATAACTGCAGATGGCAAAGAAAACTTTACTCTTTATTACTGCCAGTGAGATGAAGCCGTGTGCTTTACAAAATTACCCATTAAAATTACTGAGTGCGATAATGCTCTATAATTTACAGAACTTCACCTAGAAGGGTGAAATTCTGTAACCCTCATTATGGTGACGCTGTATGGTTTACAGAATTACCTACCATGGTGAAGTTCTGTCATTCTAGTGCGATGACGTATGATTCACAAAATTAAAGCTTTATTTTGTACTGCCAAAGATCTGTTGGAACTGCTCAGCAACCTTGGCATATTCGGGAAAGACATTACAATAATAAAAAACCTCTATTGGGAACAAACCGCTTACATAAAGATAATAAATGAGTTTAGCAGATATACAAAAATAGAAAGGGGCGTAAGGCAAGGATGTGTCTTCTCGCCGGACATATTCAACCTATACAGCGAGGCAATTCTGAGAAACTGGAAAGCCTACTAGGATTCACCATTGGAGACAACAATCTTAACAACATAGGATACGAATATGACACTAAGCTGATAACAGACACGGAAAGGAAACTACGAAAGCTTCTACAGAAGGTAGAGAAGGAAAGCAAGAAGAAGGGACTAAGCATAAACTACAAGAAGACAGAATGCATGGCCATCAGCAAAAGAGCCGCAAATGCGATTTACATGTCGGAAGCACTAAAATCAAGCAGGCGTGGAAATTTAAATATCTGGTAAGTGTTCTGACAGCGGACGGAAAGTACGACGCTGAATTCAGAAGATGTATTGGGATGGCCAAGGACCGATTCCAAAGACCCATTCCAGAGTATTACGAGACAGGAGGATTTCGTTCGTAACAAAGAAAAAGTACTGAAATGCTACGTGATATCTGTCCTCTTTTACGGCAGCGAATGTTGGACGGTTTCCTAAAAGATGAAGAAGACATTCGACACAGCAGAGGTGTGGTTCTACAGAAGGATGCTGAGGATAGCATGGGCATAACATGTGAGAAACAATGAGATTTTGGAGAGGATGCAAACAAAAAGGGAACTCATACTTAACATTAGGAAGAGGCAGCTGAAATTTCTGGGGCGCGTAATGAGAAAAGACGGCTTGGAAAATCTGATACTCACAGGGCGGATAGTGGGAAAGAGGTACAAGGGAAAGCAATGCGTGACATACTTAACGGGCTTAAGCAAGTGGGTGGCAGAACAGGGTCTGGGAGAAATAAAAAGTTAAAGCTTATTGAGAGCTACAAGGGACAGGAGGAAAGGGAGAACCATGATCGCCTACGTCCTGAAGGGACACGGCACATAAAAGAAGAAAATAGTGATTAGACCCAGTACTGAAGAAATGTAAAATACATTTAAGAACCATAGCTGAACGAAAAGAAAATTTCTTTGGTTTCTGTCTGAAATCGTTACATTCTGAGTAATGCTCCCAAACATGAAACTTTGATTCGAATCTCATAATGTCTTCTTGGTATTATCGGTTAGGCTAAATGATCTGTGCGTACGACACCGTTAGAAAGAGCCTGAAAACCATAGGTTGACTTTTCACGCCCTTTGAGTCGACAATGTTGGGAAGCCGTCAATGGTTGACTAGTTTACTGGCTTTATTGTCTTCCTGAATCCCTAACAAAGGAACTCTACAGTTTAGTACTGGGCAGTATAAATCCTAGGTGGTCTCTGTGAATGTTGAACAAACACATAGATAAACGGATATATATATTTTATATATATCAAGGAGAGTATTGCGGAAATTGTATGACTAAATGGAAAAGGTTTACTTGTGCACGCGTTTCGTCTTTCAAGAAGATAAACTTGTGAACAACAAAACAAGTGAACAACGAAAGAATTGGCCTTGTCGTTCCAATACTTTTGGAGGTGTTTACACACACACACACACACATATATATATATATATATATATATATATATATATATATATATATATATATATATATATATATATATATATATATATATATATATATATATATATATATATATATATGATGATAAAAACATAGTTTCAATGTATGCTATATTACACTATTTGGATTATCATCCTCATCTTTGTTGCCATATTCATCACAACGTTTTGGCCGTTGTACGATGGTTGGAATGTCGAACTGAACCCTTTTATTTCGCTCGCTGGGGTAGACTGTTCTAGTTCCACATACCATGTCTAATGGATGTCTATTATCAGTTATCTCTTGTTAATTCCTCTCTCCAAGTTCTCCAACAGCTTAACCGGGTATTGAACTCACACTCTTTGGGTTCTGTTACTGGATCTAAATAACGCCTTTATCCACTGTGCCATGTGTCCTTGAGGACATCTGTGTATAAATTTCTGGATACTATAAACCTAATGTCTTCAGCAACCATTTTTACCAGTGTTCATATTGCAATTTTTGCTGTTATCATTTTAAATTTTTTAACAGAGCTCATATTGCTATTTTCGTGGTTATTATTGCTTTTCTCTGGCACTCCTTATTACTGGTTCAAATATTGTATTCATTTCTATGCTTGCTCGGCTCAGGAGATTTATGTGGCCTAGCATATGTGCCGATTCTAAGTTTACAAATTTTCCAATGATGTTCTTTCTCTATGATTACAACTTGATCCCACAGACGGCGGTGATTTCACTTTTCTCTCCATATGTGGTCAGCCAGTATAAGTATGGCAACAAAGATGAGGATGATAGTTCGAATAATGTAAATAGTGTACATAATACCTCATCTCAGAAATATAGACAGGTATGCTATATTAATGGGTTAAAGTGTTCAATGTCAGAGAAAGTATGTAAATATAAAATTGGACATTGAAGTCAACATCAACGCCGACAGTCTGCTTCATGCTTAAAACGAACAAGAATAAACAAAAATAATTAATAAAATAAAATAAATCAATAAATAAGTAAATTAAATGAATCCGAAGCAATAAATAAGTAAATTAATTTATACTAAACAAAGAACAAACTACAAACACACACATAAACACAAGCAAACGTAATAACAAAACCAACTATAAAATAATCAATAATGAATAAAAAAGACAAACAGCAAGATAAAATAACCACAAAACTGCATCTGGATTCATATTTATTTCCAGTCAATAATCTTTAGAATGATTCGAAAAAAAAAAAAATGATACCACCCACCCAAGTAACAGAATAAATACAAGAGACCTAGCTATAATGCATCACTGACCAGTATATATATAAATATTCGTGCCAGAACACAACGAACAGACTGTCGCCCTTGGGTCTTCAATCCCCAATAAGCATGCTCTAGCAAATAATCACCATACCGGAGAGGGGAGAATTGAAAGGAACCATTTAGCCTTGCCGGCACTTTTATTTGGTATACGAGTGTACTTAAAGTAGGTTTTAACTTTTCTAAATGTTGCCCACTGACTTTACTAATACTCTATAACTTCACTGATTTTATTTAGTCAAATGCATTCACAAAGGGAAAAAATATTTCTTTAGGTATGAAGACCAAATGGTGATTAAATCCTGAATTTGTTTCAGTATCAATGCCTATTGTAAATCAGGAAGACAAGAGTTTGTTGGTGGCCGGTAATTAATACAATCAGGAAAGTTATTATTTCTCTGGCCAGTGTCCGTTGATTTATATCGCAAAACCCTTGTTTGGAGTTTTCCTTATCTATAGGGGCTTACGGACATATAGCGTTGAAACACCGGAGTTAAGCAATGTGGAACTTGGTCAGTACCTAGATGGGTGACCGCTTAGGAATATCAGTTGCTGTAAGCTTGAATGTCCGGATGATGTAATGAATAATAGCTCGGAATTGTTAATCGAGAAGCCGAGGGGTTCGTTATGTTCACATTTTCACAAGCAAGAAGTGTGAGAAAAGAAACTGTTAGCATAGAACGTACGATTACATCTAGCCAATACAGGTGTAAATTGATGAGACTTAGTTGCCAATCTAGTACTGCGCTTAAATTCATAAAGTCTAGGTACCATAGCGAAGAGAACAAATAGCATGAAAGTACTTATAGAAAAGGCACAGAGAGGTAACTTTATGGCGGGAAAGTGACTGAAGCTGAGATACAAGATCAGTACCCATAATATTGCTGATTCTCCTTTGGATTTTAGCATAGAACGTATGGTTATATTCAGCCAATTCAGCTGTAAATTGATGAGACCTTTTTGCGCTTAAATTCATAAAGTCTAGGTATCATAGCGAAGAGCTCACTCGAACAAATACCATGAAAGTACTTATAGAAAAAGGTACAGAGAGGCAACCTTACGATGGTCGGAAATTGACTGAAACCGAGCCGCCAGATCAGGACCAATAATATTGCTGATTTTCCTTTGGATTTTATCAAGAATGCTTTCTTTTTTTATATTCTTTCATACCCAGTAACCCCCTTGCCGCCTATAAGTTTTATTGCCTTCTTTGGAGGTAGAAATGATAAAAAAAACAACAATAAAAACGTCTGGGTTAGATTTTGAAAATTATTAAGCCACATCACAGCCGAAATAATGCTATATTTCTAAGCAAAGCTAAAGATTGCGGTTGTATTTCAGGTAAAAGTCGAGGCTGATTTTAAAAGAAGACACATAAGCTTTCGGTGAGCGAATCTGTTGCATCAGTATTTCTACTTCGATTTTATATAAATGTGTTACAAGAAATTTATCTGAGTAAATAAAATCGATTTTGAATCCACGAAAAGTCATTGAATTATGTGAGGACAATACATCCACATTGTTTCATTCTTTAATAATAAAGAGAATTACCATATCTACCTGTGTATAAGTCGATAATGGTGAAGGTTTGACAATTTCTAGTCAGATAATCATTTATTTATGTCTTGTGTGTAGGTTTCCATTTAATGCCCATCAATCAAGTTACCATACTGGATGTCATATAAAATCTTTTTTTCTGAAAAGTCAATAAAAAATGATGAAAGATAGTGAAGTATCTGAAAAGATAATGCTTATACGCCATAAACTACAAATACTTGTACGTTGCCTAACGCCATTATAATGTAATATTAAATACAAATAACAGAGTCTGATATGTGAAGTTGAGCCATATGACAGGATAATGTTTATCCAAATAACATGGACTAGCAGGACTTACACAGAGATTAACTAAATTATAATGCAATATGAAATAAAAATATAATCTTTTATGTTTATAATATGGTGTTTTGTGTGTGAAAAGAGTCGCCGTTGAAGTGTTATAATAACCAAAATATAATCTACACTAATCTCTAAAAATACTAATAAATAAAAATTCAACAGAAAATGATTATATGATGATTGTTCCTCTTATTTTATTATGTTAGCCAATGATACCCGAATTGGATGTGGCTGGTAGGGCAGCAAATATTGAACCTTCCTACCAACAATTCAGTTTTTAAATTTGCTTTGTTACAGTCACTAGCTGAAAGACATTCTGACAAAATGACGTTTGGCATAAAAGTGCATACGATGCAGAGATATGTTTGAATTCCTCGACACGGATCAATTGAAACTATTGATATTCATACTCGTTTTCTGAACGTTTACGGAGACAAAAAAATGGATGAGAGCACAGTAAGGCGATAGATAATGCGTTTCATCAATGTGCGACGGCGATTTGTGCGAAAAAGTGAAACAGTGAGTCGCCTCCGTTGGTCGAGCGTATTTTTTTCGGATGACGCATCAGGCACCGGGTAATGACCCCTCCACCTCAAACGAGAAGTACTGCATGGAGGGGATGCCCCCGCCTGGAGCTTGAGCTTAATATCAACTCAAGTATGCCAATGATTAATTGCAACATAAATTAACGGTAATTAATCATGATAGTGATGAGAAATGATTCTTTAGTATCAGAATGAAAAATGACTCTGTGAAACAATGACTCTGTGAAACAATGACTCTGTGAAACAATGACTCTGTGAAACACTGACTTTGTGAAACAATGACTTTGTGAAACACACCCAAGATAAAATCACTTTGTGAAACAAACCCAAGATAAAATCGTCATTAGCTTAATAAGATTTATCCTATCTTCCATAGACATCTTTCGTAGAAATTTTAGATCTTTATTTTTTTGGAGGGGACTGTAAAAGGATTATTTTAGTACCAGGAGATTCAGAAATAAGCAGTACCTTAATTCATGCCTCTCAGATTTCTTTGATATCAAAACTCCTTGAAGTTTTTCTTTTTGTAAGAAATTAAAACAAACATCTTTTGGGCAACTGTAATTTCTAATGAAAATGACTATTCTTTTTTATGTAGCGAGCATGGTTATCCAAAACTTACAGTCTTTTGCTGTTCGAATTAATATTCGCCCGTTTACCATCGCACTTTTATCTTGTTCTGTCAGCTGTTCATACAAGCTCATTAAGTAGGTTCAGGGACGGTGCATGGGCCTCGTGCCCACCAAATCTACGATACGCCTCTTTCTGATTCTATATTACGCCCCCACCCTACTCTACTACATCTCAATTTTCATAAGGCAGTATTTATATAAAATACAAATTTTATTGTAACCTAATTATGTACATTAGTGGATCATATGCAATATAGGTGAGCAATTCAACTAGAAAAATTGAAAATAAATACAATGTATCTAAATACAAATTAGAGACATGTCATAATAGATCATTCCATCTCAAATAGATCAACAAAGTTTTGCGGCAATTTTTCACTTTGAGATTTTTCTTGTTAAATAGTTGAATAATTTTAACACCTTCAACATTATGAATAAAAAGTAGTGAATTTTAAATAGTTGTTTTTTCAAGACTTAGCATGAGCAAAACAAATTCATGGATTTGGACAAAAAAGACCCCAGAATGACGTCAAATACCTCAAAGATTCTTCATCCTTTAATAGTCACTTGTGCTTCGTTTAATTTGTAATGTATATAAACGTGGAGAGATAAAAAAAAAAGCAAATATTGATAGGATAGCGAGGTTCACAAAGCATTACCCGGATCTCCTAATCAGGCTTGTTACTTTTCAGTCGGGGAATTCGGGGGTAATACGCAACGGTAGGTTACTTCGCTGTTTTTTTCTACTTTTCTTCCCTTCCGAATGTTCTGTGAGTGTTAAATTCTCTCAGTCCCCTTTCTTCATTATACGTCGCAGAAATCTCAACATTCTCGTTATGATTGTAAGTATACGTTTCTTTGTTGCTCTTATTTTATTAAGATTTCCTCGTTTCTCACATATTCTGTTAAGGTCACTCTTAACAGTCGTCAGGATCTTTTCTAGTTTCTTTTTATTGACTGATAAAATCTTAATTATACACCCTTGAGCAAATTAATTGAAACAACTTCTTTAGTTTCCTTTCTTTCATTATACAGTCAGTTTTAGACTCACTGGAGTGAAAAATTGTAATCGATTTTTATTTTTTCCTCAGATTAAATCGTTTGCTTGGTGTGCAGTAATATGAATCCATTTTTGAGGTGTATGATGAAATTTGTTTGGCCTTGAATAATATTGCGTCATGCGTGATTGCATCTGGTTTTTATCATTTCGAGACACTATTGTTTCGACTGTCGATTA
Organism: Acanthosepion pharaonis; assembly: GCA_903632075.3. Classification (NCBI taxonomy): domain Eukaryota; kingdom Metazoa; phylum Mollusca; class Cephalopoda; order Sepiida; family Sepiidae; genus Acanthosepion; species Acanthosepion pharaonis. The sequence goes on from CAHIKZ030004226.1 coordinate 952,902, forward strand.
GTTGTCCTACAGCCATTGTCTGCGATGGACGTTACTCCTAGGAAGCGTACGGAAATTTTAACACTGCACGAAAACACTGGCAAGCCTTACCATTGAGCAAAGCAAAGTATAATAGACTGGCACGGAAACTCACCTGATTTAAATACAATCGAGAATCTGTGGTCACTTTGCAAGGAACAACTTCATGGAATGGACATACGAAGTACTAACATGTGCACTGGGTCATGTTTCATTGAAAAATACGAAAAAGTAAATAATAACGGAATTATTTGATTTGCTTCAATTAATTTGCACAAGGTTATATATATATATATATATATATATATATATATATATATATATATATACACGTTTCATTAAATAATATAGACAAGTGTTGTCTATTTATTTTATTTATTTTGATAGTTTTATAAAGCATTAACCATTCACAATATTTCTCCATTATTTTTTTAATAAAATCTAAATATCAAGCCATTATCAAGATGTAAAAAAAAATATCAAACAATATACGGACACGACAGTGATGATATATCCATTATTTTAATCAAATGCATACTAATCTTTAAACAAGATGAACACATTATAAAAATTTAGAGTTTTCATAAATTTAATATATCAACTATAGATCCAACATTTTTTTAAAAAAATTAAATTAATCATATGTTTTATTTAAATCTAGTATATCCAATTGTTTTTAATGCCTAAAAAAATGATTCTTCTCCCCGGTTAGCTTGATTTGCATAAAAAAACCAACATAGTTTATAAACTAAGTTCAAATCTTTGGGAGAGTGTATCTCCAACGAATTAAATAATATTTATGTTGGTCACACCACAAACTAATGTTCATCTTGTTTATAACGACGCATTTGACACTACATCTTAATGAAAATCTGTAACAAATTTTTAGGCATTTAAAACAACATGCCATACTAAAACAGTAAATAATATTCAACTACAGATTTGTAAATTACTTGTCGAAAACACAACTATACTTCGACATACAAAAAAACAATAGACAAAAACTAAAAATACTTATTTGAAGCATTATACATCAAAACAGTTAAAACCCAACATTTAAAACAAAATCAATAGTTATGGAATTCTACAAATATTCTTAAATGTCTAAAATTTCAATATTTGAATCCTAACAGAAGCCATTGGTTATACCAACGGCTTTCCTTATTTTCATTCTCCAATTCACTCTTGTGTAGTCATGTGTGACGTCATGAGATGCGGTGCGATTTTTTCTAGCGTCTTATATGCGCGTGTTCATCGTTGCTTAGTGATCCACTATGTAAACAAAACAATGACAGACTATATCATCACTGTCGTGTCCGTATATTGTTTGATATGTTTGTATTTACATCTTTGATAATGGCTTGAGTAAGCCGAAATTTTAGATTTTATTAAAAAAATAATGGATAAATATTGTGAATTTCTTTTTCGGTTAATGCTAATGTTATAAAACTTATCAGAAGATACGAAAAATTTTACATAAAATAAATAGACAACACTTGTCTATATTATTTAATGAAACGTGTATAAATGAAAATATGCTGCTAAATACACACAATATATATATATATATATATATATATATATATATATATATATATATATATATATATATATTCTCCCAATAGAAATCCAAAGAGATATTCAAGGGAGAGGGTTACTAAATGAGGTTGTTCTAATGACGTGCAGGAAGGAAACAATTATAAGGATATGTAAGATAGATAACGGTTGATCCTCGACTTGAATAGATTAAGATTTTAGTGATCAAGGAAGCGTCATTCACGGGCACATCACGTGGAAGCACCGGTTCCCGTACGATCACCGAAGTTAAGCAACGTCGAGCCTGGTTAGTACCAAGATAGTTGACCATTTAGGAATACAATCTGCGATAAGCTGGATGTGCGGGCAGTGTATTTGATAATGGCATAGTTAATCGGAGAGCCGAGTTCCAATTCTAGTTGGGATCGTTATATTCACTTACGTGCAAATACTCTTGAGAGAGATATGATTCCTATCATCCCCCTCCCAAACTCTAGGTTAATTATTAAGACTGGTATCACTAAACCAATGGTTCCCAACAGATTTTGGGCCATGCCTCACTTTGGTATTTCTAAAATTTTGGTGCCTCCCCATGTAATATTTAATTTATTCATATTCAAAATTTTACTGCAATTCACGTGAAGGAAGGAAACTTAATGCTCACACGCGCTGATTCGCCGAGAAAACATAGGCTCTTCCAGTGACATGCATCACGCCCTCTCCTTTGTTGACTGAGACACGCGAGTGTGGGGAGACGGGAAATACCTTGTATGCAAATTACACATGTACGTATATACACACAAAATATTTTTTATGCATGCATACTGTATATACATCATATATATTAACACGCATTAACACTCTCACTCAAACTCACTAAAAAACAATTCACTTTTAATAAGTCATTCTCAAATTGCCCCCTTTTTCTGTTGGTATTGTAAGCCGAAGGGTGGACATACTACGCATGCCCCACCAAAATATTACCATGCCCCACCGGTGGGGCATGCACCCAACGTTGGGAATCATTGCACTAAACCATTATTCTCTTCAAAAATAAAATAAAATAAAAAATTGCGTATAAAATAACCGATAGAATTTGATATGCCACTAAACTAATACTACAATACTTTTCAAAATCCTCCAGACAGAGAAATAGCGAATACTGCTTCGGGGAAATGTTGCGACTCCTAAAAGAAGCAAATAGTATTTATGAATGATATCCAGGCGGAAGGAATTGTTTGAAGACGTAAAAATAGCTGACAGAAAAGGAAGTGATCATGAGGTCAGGATTGGTGGTGGTGGTGGTGTGGGTGTTAAACGGGGCCATGTCAGATTCGTTCGGCCTTCATGCCATGTTTTATGTTCTGGTCTGCGGAATGGGAAGCGAGGTAAAGAGAATCGCTTCAACAAGATGAAAGGCTCTATTAACAGCAAAAGGATCTTTGATGATTATTTCTATTAGGGACTTCCTTCGACGTTCCACAGCTGCACAGTAATTTATGACGTAAATGTGATTCAGATAGATGTACGTCGTTCACATTTAATTTATCTCTGCCTTCCCTCCCCATCTCTCTCTCTCTCTCTCTATATATATATATATATATATATATATATATATATATATATATATATATTAATCATTTCATACCAAACAAGGCAATAAAGCCACTAAGACGCTGGGGTTACTGAGTGTGAAATAATATAAGAAAAAGAAAAATATTAAGACGCGAGACCAATAAAAGATCATAAATTAAGGCAGAATATAACAAGTGACATTACATTTATATTTTTGAAGATCAAACTTGACTGGAAAGTAAAAACCAGAAAAGAGTTCCATATATACATGTTTCATTGAACAAGACTGATAACGTACTTTTGTTGAGTTTCTTGTTTGCGAACAAGTGTCTTCATTTCTGGTCTTAATGAATGTAAAAATTGTCCAAAGTTGTTTGGTCCCTAGCTAAACTGTTTGGAATTTTTTCATTTTTGGCATTTTTTGAGTTCTGTTATACTACTATAATAAATGGTGTGTACGGGATGTTGTAGAAGGGTATAAAAGTTGTTGAAAATAGACATTTCTTCCTGGGAAAACAAAACTGTAGACTGAAGGAGCTGGCGATTCTCCTGCTTGTCATCTATACAAAGGTTTGAGCGAGGTTAACTTGAACATTGGGATTGACTGCGGGCAAATATTAAAAAACAGTTGGCAACGTGCTGCTCCTCTCAATAATAGCCTTTTACCTGCCACTGTGTCTTTTCGCATGCAGTAAAGCAGGCCTTGCTGCCCACTCGTAGAAACAGGTGACAGTTGATCCTGCAGGCCTTGGGAGACACATACTTGTTCATAAAAGTTGAGCACCTCTTTATTTTACTGAGCTCCCATTTGTCGTCCGCGACGAGAGAGTCAACTATATATATATATATATATATATATATATATATATAAGAAATATAGTTTTAAGGTGTGCTATATTTATGAGATAAAGTGCTCAATATCAGAGATAGAGCGTATGTAAATATAAAAGTGAACATTGAAGTCAACAATCAGAGGCGACAAGCTGTTTCGTGCTAGAATCCTCAGACCGCTTGATGAGTTCTGATCCTATTAAAGCGTATAGGCGGCCTGACGATTGCGTCGAGCATGAAACAGCCTGTCGCCTCTGAGTGTTGATTTCAATGTTCACTTTATATATATATATATATATATATATATATATATATATATATATATATATATATAGTGGACTCTCTCGTCGAATGTGTGTGTGTGTGTTTGCATGTGTGTGTGTGTGTGTATATGATACGATATTTTTAATTTCACACATATCCTTTGTTTGTTTTGATTTTGTCGACTGCCCGTTATAGAAGGGTCAATTGGGCACTGTCCGTGAGAAAAAGACCACCATGACGCAATTCACTCCGCCAGAAATTTGGAAACGGCATGCTGTACTATTTGGCATTCGCTCCAGTACGAACATTTCAAAGTGTTTGGGTGTTAATCAGAGGACAGTACAGAGGATTCGGAAAGAGTTGGATGATTCTAATAGTGATTACGAAGGTACGGAAGCTCGCAAACCTCACTCTGATCGTTCTGATAAGAAAAGAACTCCCGAATTTATTGTGAGGAGCTCAGAGTCAACACGAAGGCCTACATCAAGTGCCTTGAAGAGGTAGTGCTGCCCTGAGTTAAGAGGGTGGCTCCTGGAAGGCCTTATGTCTGGTAACAGGACTCTCCACCATGCCACACAAGCCGGAGAACCCGGTCATGGCTGGCAGACAATTTCTGCGATCATATCACCCCTTACTTCTGGCCAACTAATTCCTCAGACTTCAACCTCCTTGATTATAATGTGTGGGGCATAGTTGAACAGACTAACAAAACTCCTTGTAACACCAAAGATGAACTGAAGACAAGGATTATAGTAGCATTCACAAAATAAACAAGGAAACCTTCCAGAAGAGTTTCAGGAGATTCCGAAGTCATTTGGAGGCCGTGGTTGACGTCAATGGCGATTTTATTGGATAAATTTACTCTTTAGTATTTCAAGATATTTTTGGGTAATTTTGGTAAATGTATCTGTTCAAATTAAATATCAGTGTTATTTTCATTTTTGTGTAATTTAGACGACAATTTATCCATCGCACCCTGTGATATTCGAGCGCATTCGGCTGTATGTAGATTTTTTTTTTTACATATTTATCTAGAGTAATTGAATGTTGTTTTTAATTTTCCAAACACGGTCAGCCGTTTTCATAGTTGATGTTACTTAGTGTTACACACACACACATATACACACACATATATATATTCAAACATTTATTGTTAAACTTTCGTAACATAGCCTGTAAGAAATTTCAGAGAATTTTGATCGAGGAATGCAGCTAGAACTTTTTTTTCTGCAATGCTGTTTTTATCTTCATTATAATCAAAACATCATTAATATTGCAAAGAACCTTTTAAAAACGACGGAATTATTTATGTATAGATCGACAATTCTGTCTGGGGTCAGAATATCTATACGTTTTAATAGGATCAGAGATCATCTGCGATACGCCAGGGAAGTTGGAATTAATATCAGCTGAAGCCTCAGGGGGGACATCATCCCCAGGCAGTAACTTTCCTTCAGGAAAGGGGAGGGGTCATTAGCCGGTGATTGAGAGGACTTGAGGAATTTTATACGCAGTTTCCGAAATCTCACATTAAACTCAGACCTTGCATCACATTCTATTGCAATGTAGGCGTGCGGAAAAAGACCTAACCGGCGTCAGGAGGGGGGATCAAAGTGTAGTGTCTTTCCAAGGGCAGACAAACTACATTTAATCTCTCAGTTGTGTTTCTGTCTTTCGACAAAACACAACAAATAAATGAGGGATGCCTGGTCCTGGGGATTCCTACCTTGCGATAGCACCTCCCTCATTGCCCCAAAGACTTGTACAGTTGGAATATTGACGCTGGAACAAAGGGTAGTATCTGTCTTTGGACAGACAATGTACATTAATTTCTCAGTTGTGTTTCTGTCTTTCGACAGAACATGACAACAAATGAGAGACGCCTGGTTCTGGGGATTCCAACCCTGCGGCAGTACCTCCCTCATTGCATCAAAAATGGAAGGTCGATAAAATATCTACTCCAACGCGACGCTACATACAGAGACCGGGTAATTTTTGGCCCTTAGCCCATGAGCGCACGCATTAAACTGACCCCGTGCCATATCCTGCAACTGTTGCAGGGTGGGGATTAAATAAAAAGTGTAATTTTCTCTTCTTTAAATATTGAGAAAATCCTTTTCTCGGATTTTTCAACCCTGCCGCAGCATCTTCCACATAGTACTAAAGAAGAAGTGTTAGTGGATATCAAAGCCAATGTGATAGTGATCATAAGGATTGGGCAGTTTTGGTCATATATGCGCGTATAGCCACACCATATTAAGAACAAACTTATATCACATGTCGCCACCGTGTGTAGGCGAGTGAATACCTGATCAGAATTTCTATACACTTTGCCTAAGATCAGAGCTGTTTACCTTTCTGCTATATTTCTGAGAGAGAGAGAGAGAGAGAGAGAGAGATAGATAGATAGATAGATAGAGAGAGAGAGAGAGAGAGAGAGAGAGAGAGAGAGAGAGAAAATACCGGCGCGAACGTGACAGTACTAGCGGTGGCAATTTTTATCCTTGGTCCATATGCATGCGTATGGAAACCCCACATTTCGGGATTGGATCAAAGTGTAATATCTGTTCTCCACTTTCAAATATGACGAAATTCTGGTCCCGCGTATTTAAACCGGGTGGCAGAACCATTGTATTAAAGGTTTGGTGGATATAGACGAGGCATTCAATATATCCTGTGAGTATTAAATTTTCCAAGCCCTCTTTTTTCATTATGTGTCAGAAATTTCTACGGTTTCTTTTTAATTGTAAGTAACAAATTTTTGCTATTTTTCTTTTAGATTTCCTCGTTACTCACATGTCCTACCCATGGTATTCGTCGGCAACTGAAATTGAAGGATAGTGTTGACATTCCTAAATTTTCATTCATCTTCAGTTTCTTCATCTGACTCATTTGGTTGGGATCAGACGTATTTCATCTTCAGCTGAGACACAGCATTGATTAAGCCAGACGAGTACTCGAGATTAAAACCTCAAAACAGAAGCTCTCGTAAAAATAAAAGCCGATGGTTGTGGGCTTCCCTGACGCTTTCGTGTCACTGGTTGAAAGGACTGCAAATGTTGCTTCTACCCATATATTTCCGTGTGCAATCGCACATTAAACGGACATTGTGTTGTATTTACCTTCGTGAGGTGGCGAAAAAATTCTTTTTTTTTTTGCAAACAATTTTAAATCGTTAACATTTCCTGTCGTGTTTTCTGAGACTTCTTTACTAAGATTACATTTAGAGATGTCATGGTCATGGTAAATAGCAATCGAGATAGTTTCATTGATATTTTTTCCTATTAAGGATTCTCCTTGAGTAGAATGGATTTTTCTGAAGAATACTGATAAAATATTTAAAGGGAAAGTTAGATAAAAAAAAACTGTTTGTTGGAAAAGCACACGTCGAAATAAGTGAGTAAAAATGTCAATCAAATTACCCCCCACAAAAAAAAAATAAAATAAAATAAGTGATATAGTTTTCCAGGAAGAGATTTATCGATCTGTCAGAAGATTTACCGGTGATGTTTCGGCCGTCAATAGAAAGCATAACGATCAGCCAAGATTCAGTCAAAGAGTGACGAACAGTCGATGTCAACTAAGATTGGTCGCCGCTGTTTATGGCTCACGCGCGTCCGGCATGACGACTAACTCAAGTTCCTTAGTCTCTGAAATACTTTGCAGTTTGAGTCATTTTCTATGGGGGAAACTTATTCCAACTTATCGAAAAAGAAAAAAGGAACAAGGCTTCCGTAAATAAAGAATGGTAAAAAAAGAAGGCATTTTAAAAGTACATAATTACTCTGGCGTCTCTAAGCGAGCATATGGTAATTTGTAAACGTAGGTTAGATTGGCATAAATACGGGGCACCCAGTGAGGATCGAACTCACTCCTCAGTCGTAATTGCTTTAGCGAAACAAGCTTGCTAACCATTACACAACGTCGAGGAGTCCTCTGTAAACAGGCATATGCCGAAAAAATAAACAACAAATGTAGTGAATACACAGAAAAAAGCACTGGTAGTGGATTACTTAGTAAGGACTGAATTCTAGATAATATTCGTAGCCATCACTTAACGACAGACGCCTTATTTGTACTTACACCGCATCAAACTAAACTTAGTAGATACTAATAAAATTAAATAAATAAATGGAAGAAGAAAAGAATTGCAAAAAGCCGACAATTATAATTTGATATTACATAAAGTACTATGGAATATAGAGTTACACAAAAGGTATTATCAGTAATAGAAAAGGCAATATTTTAATATATCTTTTGTAAAGATGGAACTTAAAATATTAGATATTATTCATTAATCACCTAATAAATTAAGGCATGTGTATATAGGGTAAGAAGAATATCAGTAGCTGCAAAATATTTTGTAAGGAAACTGGATTATATTTGCTGAAGTAATTTTATTTATCACCGTTTCAAATAAATGATACGTGGTCTAAAGGAAATTGCCTGAACGAAATTAACGATACTATCACAAGTCAAGAAGGAATGCGACTTGCGTATAAGACAGATAATCTGCTACAAGAAAAAAAAATTTGTGAGTCATTTTGAAACCCAACCAAAGACAACAACTGGTTGACAAAAACTAAAACCATGCCAAAGAATCTCGCCTCTGGAAGAGACGGGCTTGGTTGACTATTTAAATTTTAATTTTTTTCCAACCTCCCCACCATTTTTCTATCGTTTATTTCTACCTTTATTTCTACATATTTCCAACTTGTTTCTTCATTCCAAGACGTCAATTTATTGCAACCTCTTTTCTCTCCGTTTTCGTTCTAAAAACAAATTAGTTTTGAATGAATTTTTATTACAACCTTCCTTCTATTCCAGTCCTGGGTATGACGATAAATTACATCCGGCAGCAAGGCCTCTGATCAGGAGATTGGAGGATTTGAGAAGCGTCGAACCAACTCTTAATTGCTGTTGTTCACAAGTCGACCCTGATTCGGGGTGGTAGCACCTGTTAGGGTCCCTGCTATGGGAAAAATAGTGAATCCTCAAACAAAACAGTATGAATGTATAAAAAAAACTTTTTTAGTAAAAATACCAGGATTACATTTTTATGTTAAAAGAACACTGCAACATGAAACAGCGTTATTTGTAGGCATAAAACTGCGTTCAAAATATATTTAGTTGAAGCCATAAAATTGTTCAAATTATTTAAGTTTCAAAATTAAATAACCCAGAGAGGTTGATATGTCGCTAAAAAAATCAAACAACCAACATAAAAGAACTGGCATTAAGCCATATTATTTTCGAGAATTTCTTAAATCTTTTCTTCAACTATGGGGAGATTGTCAAACATTCACTACCATATAGGAATAATAACATTACGTAAAAGTTCAGCAACCTTCTCTTTGTTTCTAATGATTTTTTCCTATTTCTTAATACTTTGCTTAGCTTTTGGAAGGCATGTTTTGCTATTCCGATGCACTTTCGGATTTCGGTGTTGTACATTACGTCCTTTATTAAAAAAAAAACTTCCGAGATATTTGAATTTTTGTACTTGTTTGATGTTGGTATATCCAATTTATAATTTGCATGTTGGGCTCTTCCTTTTACTAACAACCGTACTTTCTGTTGTGAGACCGTAACATACCTACAACATGGACTCTTCCAGGACTATTTAAAGTATGCGATATAATACTCTAGGAGGAGGAGGAGGAGGAGGAGAGAGAGAGAGAGAGAGAGAGAGAGAGAGAGATGTATCGGATAACCCCTAATCCGAACACGCCTATGGGAAGCTCGCCTGCAGAAACAATGTTCGCAAGGAAAATCAAGTCTGTCTTCGACAAACTTATTCCACGGCAAGCAAAGTTAAAAAAAACCGTATCGTCTCATAAGAAATATTTCAATCCTGGCGATAAAATTTTTTAAGACTTACAAAAACAACATAACATTCTGGGAAGTAGGCACCATAAAACGAAGAATTGGCGAACTGGTCTATATTGTCCAAGGACCGAAAAACACTCACAAACGCCATTGGAACCAGCTCGGAAAATGCCGTTTGAAGGAATCTGAGGAATCACTACAAAATAGCTGTGAAGAGCCGATCGACGTAAATTTCCAATCACTTCGATCTCGACACGCCCCAAGTCTCTCCTGAAGTGCGACGCTCAGGAAGGAAAAGGAAATTTACTCAACTGTTCGACGTAAATCCCAAGAGAAAAAAGTTTTAACAGTTTTATGGGTTTTTTTCTCTCCTCTTCAAAAAAAAAAAAAGGAAAAAAAAAAAGAAAAAAAAAAGAAAACTCTTGGAAAGGGGGTGTTGTGAGACCGTAACATACCTACAACATGCAATCTTCCAGGACTATATAAAGTATGCGATATAATACTCTAGGAGAAGAGGAGGAAAGAGAGAGAGAGAGAGAGAGAGAGAGAGAGAGAGAGAGAGAGAGAGAGTATTGACCTGGAAACTTTGATTTTGTTTAGCAGCACATCAACTTCTAATGTCAAAATTTAAATATTTTCAAGACAATTTTATGGTCCCAGCTACAGATAAAATGTATTGTTGGTCATTTTGCTATAAAATATACTTTGATACTTTCATAGTTATTTGTTTTCGTTTTAGGGCTCACTATTTGTCTATAGACGGGGGACCCTAACAGCTTCTACCACCCTGAGTCAAGGTGGACCTGGGAACACCAGCAATTAAGAGGTGGTTCTGCGCCCATCAAAACTTTCCGATCAGAAAGTTTGCCGGATGTAGTTTATCGTCGTACTAAGGACTAACCTGGAAACTCATTTTCTTAAATAGCCTCGTTAATTTTCGACTTTCCTATGAATGCTGTGAATAGCTACCAATTCATTCAAAGTCTAAACTACAATCTGTATTTATCCGTTTTCTCATGCAAATGGTTTTAAATAACTTCAGACTAATTAATCTTATAATCCTTACAAAAAGGTGATCCTTCATCAGGCCTTATAAACTGGCGCTACATAATCACGAAGAACTTTATTAATTAACGAAAAACACATCACTTAAATTCTTTCAACAGAAACACCAAAAATTAGCTAGTACATGTAACTAAGAGAAAAAATAATAATATAATCAAACTGTTGACATTCCACAGTATAAAAACAAAAAAGTTTGGAAGGAAATTCCCATCAATACCGGAAAGAGTGATAACAGCAGATGTGAGAAGCCTAATTTCCTGGAAAACTGTTTTTATAATTTTTTTAATAAACTCCAACTGACAATAACACTAACTGTTCAGTCAATGAAAGCTGAATGTTTATGTATGGAAACGGTTGATTTTGATTTCATTTTTACTATTAGTAATGAACCCATTTGTAATGTTTCTCAAAATTGTTACATTTTTGTTCTCCTTTACACTAAACTCAACACGCCGGGTAGGTTTTAATTATCGGCAAAGTGCGACTCGGTTGTGGCTCCATCGGAGGACAGAGGCGCAAACTGAGGAAAATCACACAGCGAGGTACCTAGCCCTGGGTTAACAGATACCCGAGGCTTCAGCCTCTCATTGCTCTAGAGAGAGGGATCGGTGCTCGCACCGAGGCCTGCGCAACCGACGGTTGTGAGGGTTCGAGGATTTTTTTTTGTTCTTGGCCCGAGTGTACGCACATTAAATCCAACCTTGTGTCACATCCAGTCTCAGTGGAGAGCCAGGGTAAATATTTATACACTAAACCCAGCATTTATTATAGGTCAGAAGTAACATTATTTATTCTTAAATTTTAATTTTTTAATCATTTCATCCCAAGCAAGGCAATAAAACCATTAAAATGCAAGGGCATACTAGAATGTGAGAGAATATGAGGAAAAAAATTATTAAGGAGGGTGAACAATAAAATAACAGAAATTAAGAAAACAAGAGATAACGATTGACATTGCATTTGCATTTTTGAAGATTAGAATTGACTGGAATGCAAAAAGCCGGAAGAGAGTTCCACAAGAAAGAAGTGCGAGGGAAGAAACTTAGAACATGTGGCCATTTCAAATGTAAAATGGCTGAGACTATTTTGCCAATATGGTACTGTGCTTAACTTCATAAAGTCTAGGTACAATAAAGATATATTCATCAAAACAATGAAAGTATTTATGGAAAAGACACTGGGAAGCAAAATTACGGCTGTGGCAAAGTGCCTGAGCCTAAGATGCCAGTTCAGAACCAATAACATTGTTTATTCTTCTTTGTATTTTATCAAGAACCTTTAAACGCTAACAGAAGCACCAGACATAGTGTGGCAGCAATATTCAAAGGGAATGGTAGACTTATAAATATTTATGGAAGATTTTGGCGAGAAAATTTGCTTACTAAACCAACTTTTTTAGTGGCAGACCTAGCAATTAATTCAATATAATATTTCCACTTTATGTCAGCGAGAAATGTTAGCCGCAGAAGGCAGAATGAATCACATTTCTGGAGGTTAGCATCAGCCATTCTGATGGGAAGCAGAACGATTTCTCTCTGACGATACGGCGCGTTAATGTTAATAAGCCGTTCTTTGCCCCAGTTAAACATTCTATTAACTTTATCACCCAACGTCACAAATTGCTTCGAAACCAAAATTAACCTAAATATTGAGTCATATTCTTAAATAGTTTCGTCAGATCGAAACTTTCATATGGATGTTATGCATGTTGCCAAATCCTTTCAGAAATGTTTAAACTGTGATCTGTATATAGCCACTTTCTCAGATCAATGGTTAAAATAGCTTCATAGAATGAAGTCTGCAGGTTTTAACGAGAACCATCCTTCTTCCAATATTGAGAACTGACATTACAGAATCACAGAAAAGGAACCGTACCAAATAGAAGCCACATCCCTTGATGACTTTCAAAAACAGCTACAACTAAAATGGATAGCACATATAACTAAAAGAGAAATAATCAAGATGTTGACGTTGAAAACTACTTCAAACAAAAGGTTAGAAAAGAACACCCCTATTAATACCGGAAAGAACAATACTAGTTACTGGATTTTAGAAACCTATTTTCCAGAAAAATTGTTTTAAGAGAAAGATTTTATAAACTTTAACTAAAAGTAGCACTGGCTGTTCGGTCAATGAATGCCGAATGTTTCCTTATAAGGAAACGGTTAATACTACGATTGTCATTAATATCATATTCAGTTTTCTGAAAAGTGTTTTTCGTTATTTCAATGCGTCTTCGAATTTCCACGTCATATTTTCCCTCATTTCTGGTTATTCTGTCCAGTTGAATTTCCGCACTTGTCACTTCCCATAGTCAATCTTAATTGGAAACAATAACTATATTATTGTCAACTTGTTTATTATAAACGTTAATAGAATTGTTTTTTATTACGTGGACATTGTATTTTTTTTTAATGTTTTTTTTTCATTTCTCCTTTTTGTTTTGCTATCCTCCACCAGCCACAATGATGGAGAAAGCATTACCTCGAACCATCGCCAGTGAGACACGATGCAAGAGCCACTCTCGTTCGTGAGGCTCTCCCTTTAATTGAGGCGCCATCCCGCCAACCCTCCGAAGGAACGCTATTGAACGAGGGCCAATAACCACAGAAGTCTCCACTGCCACAGGAGTCAAAATAAATCTGAAGAATATTTAACTATATTTTTTATCTCTGCGTCTCATGCGACAGACCCCGGCTCAACCGCGGACATGATCAAATTACCGGTCGAAAACGTATCGGCACAGGTGACATCCCAAATCAACGATTTCCCCATTTTAAAAGGGAAAATGGTAATCCCGCTTTCCATTGTAAATTATTGTAAATTATCTCAAATCTCAGTTAAAAGCTCGTAACGAGAAATCGATTAAAAAATGAAAAAAAAAAAAAAGTTTGAACTCCCGAACGTTCAGTTTACAATTAAATAAAGTTTCCTTTGCGTGTGTTATAGGCATCACAAGCGATCAGAAAAATGTAGAAATCGAAGATCTATTTTGATTACAGCATTTGGTTATATTTTATTTTTAAAACTTTATTTTTCAGTCGCAGGACACAGATCGACGCTGAAACGTGACATGATCGTGAATATTCAACCAATGAGAACAAATGACTCCGCGAGATGCTCACGGACAATATGAATCGAACGTAAACTCAAAGTTCATTCAAATGGACACACGTTTCTTGCTCTATGTGTGATATTCAAAATCATTTTGTCAGTAAATAAATGATTTAGTATTTCCTATATTTTATGGCATATGATCTTCATTTTTACATTTAATAATACAGTTTTATAGAGCTAGACGAGGTTCAAGTCCTTGCATTCTGCGGCGTCTTGGTATACATTAGCCTACCTACCAGATAATTCAACTTATAACATCGGGGAGATTTTTTGTATCTATTTGGAGTAAAAAATGGCGCCTTATATGGTATCATTTCTTTCAGGGTGCAGGGCGATTGATTGATTTTGCAACTTATAAACCTTTTACAGGGTATTTAAAGCCATAAAATATTTTTAGATTGAAATATTTTTTTTTGGGGGGGTAATAATTATTTTTACTGATACAAGTTTTACTAATTAACCCATACATGGTGGTGAAGAAGTGGATTCATGCCTTTCCCAAACGTATTTGTGCGTATGTAACTATAACGAGCCCGTCTGGCATTGGAACTCGGCCCTCTGATTTCCGATTCCGAGCTGTTACCCGTTACACTACCCGCACGTTCAAGCTTACAGCACCCGATATTCCCAACTGATTACCTATCTAGGTACTGATCAGGCTCGACGTTGTTTAACTTCGGTGATCGTATAGTTCGTCTTCCCTGACATTTCTTTATTATCTGTAAATTACAGTTCCGAAAATTCAATTCCGTAAAAATCAAGAGGTTATAGAATTAGCATTTGACGAGTGGATGTGGAGCTTTCTTTTTTGACTCTGTCACTAATGACTCGAATCTTCAGACAAAAATTCAAATTATAATCACCATAAGTTAAACATTTTCTTATAGATTATCTTAAAATAATCTTATAATTTATAGAATATTTATACATCTGTCAATATTTGAGAGATGAGATGTAGTAACTATTTACACTATTTACATTGTTCAGATTGTTGTCCTCATATTTCCCCATACGCAAGCCTATAGTGGCCCGCTGGTGAGCCACTGATGGCAACGCCAGCAGTCCTTTGGTAGCAGCCATTGGCAAGCCACCGGTGGGCCTCAAGCCTTCCGGCAGTAATAACACTGCCGAGGCGAACACGTCGACGATCCGACAGCGGACCACCAACGGTAAACATTAGTGGCATGCCACCCAGTGGCATGCCACCCAGTGGCAAATTGGTGGCTTGCCTGTAAAGTCATTGCCATATTCAAGACGTTTCAGCGAATCTACCTTGTCTTCAGGTGATATACGTTGGAATTTCGATTCGAACCCTTTATTTCGTCTACCGGGGTAGATTGTTCTCGTTTCACGTGCTTTCCTGGGTGTCTCTGTATCAGTTATTTCCCTTTAGTAAATCAACTTTCCAAATTTTTGTTCACCTCTGCTGTGGCCAGGTATTAAACTTACAACTCTTTAGGTCAAGTCACTGTATTACCAATTCTTTTATCCACTGAACCATGTGTCCTTGGCGAGAGTTGAGTTACTAAAGGTAAATAACTGAAAACTGATATATCCAGAAAAGGCATGACAGGTGCAACTAGAACAATATACCCCAGTGGACGAAATAAAGGGTTCTGATTGAAATTCCAACGTATAACACCTGAAGAAGGCCGTAGAGTACAGCAACCGAAACGTCGTGAATATGACAATAAAGATGAGGACAACGGTCCGAACAATGTAAATAGTATAATATTTACATAATAAGAATAAGACAAGTATACATTGAAATGAGAGACTTCTAAATAATCTAAGAGTATCTATTTTGAAGATGTCTGTAAATAGTTTTCGCAGAAATGCCATGGTATCCCACAATTCAATACTGCACTCCGACGACATAAAAGCGCCGACTATTGATTACTGTGTACAGAAATGTTAAAAACGTCGCAGCGGTCAGTTGGTCATAGTTAAAGTAATGGTCAGCTTAAGACACTCCTGTGAAGTTCAGACAATAGAATTTCTCTTGATTGCCGATGTTTGATATTTCTTAACACTCGACAGAGGAAAATCTTTGAATTTAGGTTATGCCAGGGTGGAGACATCGGTAGTATGCTTATCTCCGCTGTCAAAGGTCTCTGTTTGAATAAACGTAAAACAATGTTCGTGTGTTATTATTTTATAGGCTTACGGCCACATCACATTGAAAAATTGGTTAAGCAATGTCGAGCCTGGTCAGTGCTTAGATGGGTGACCGCTTGGGAATACCAGGTACTATAATCTTGCATGAGCGTATAGTATAATAGACAATGGCTATGAATTGTTAATTGGAGGTAAATCGACTTCCAATTGCCGGTGGGCTCATTATATTCACTTACGCTTGGGAAAGATACTGAATTCCCCTCCTCTCCCCCAGCTCTGATTTAGTTAGTACGACTTGCATCACTAAACCACTATTATCTGCCCCCAAATTCTTACAATAAAAAAATAAGCCGTAAAAAACGAATTATAATGAAAATACTGATTAGTTACATAGGCATATCTTTTAGATTTATTTACATTCTCTGGAATATAAATGTATTTAAATTACAGTAACCACAAAGTGAGGGATCAGATTATTTATTGATTGTAATATAGAACTGATCACGTATTTTATATCTACATTATAGTTTCTTGTTTGTCTATCAAATTCTGATTATGTAGTAATCCACATCTTCCCCCCCAGGTATGGGTTAATTAGTAAAAATTCTATCAATAAACCATTATTATCTGAAAAAAATTCTTACAATGTAAAAATATATTCTGGTTTTAAATAATCTGCAAAGGATTGATGAGCTGCAGAAAATGAATTAATCAGTTATTTTATGAATTAATCAGTTATTTTTATAGAACATGTTAAACCCACTTTAAAATACCGTCTCTTCTGGTGAAAGATATTTAATGTGGCTTGTATCTTTTCTATAATAATTTCTCGAATTTTGAGTCTTTTAGAAAAACACAATAAAAAATTAAATGGACAGTCTTCGTCGATGTTTCTGTGAGAAATCGCGTCGTCAGGTGTTTTTACTATATATATATATATATATATATATGTGTGTGTGTGTGTGTGTGTGTGTGTATGTGTTGATGTATATGTATGGATATATAACATTAGACTTAATGAATAACATATACCTACCTTACAGAAAGCCCGATACTAATCCTTTGTATGTACACCCCAGGTCAAATCATTCTCTCTCTATAATTAATCACATACCTTCATCGGTTGACAAAAAGAATTAGTAGAAATTCCGCAAATCAAGAAATATTCTATAAACATAGTAATTTTTACAACTAAGCTCTAAAAAAATAGTGTCTACAGAAACCATAACATCAATTATATAAAAAAATAACAGTACAAACAAAAAGAAAAAACAGAAAAAGAAAAATCATTTGGTACATCCACCACCCCCGTTCAATCAAATGGTGATAAGCTAGGACAAAAATTCTTAGCTTTAATCGAAAGACATTTTCTTAATAACAGTAAATTCGCAAAATTTTTGATAAAAACAACCTAAAATTAAGTTACAACAGTAATGAAAATTGTGAAAGGATTATAAAAAAATAAAATAATAAAATAATGAAAAAATACGCATGCCAAAATCAAATAAAATAAGATTCTAAAATGAAATTAGACAATAATAATGAAAAATTATGTAATTGTAGAAACCCTGAAAATTGCTCTTTGAATAAATTCCGTAGTATACCAATGCATAATCTCATCCAATGAGAGCCCAAATATGTAAAAGATATATATATATAGGATACACAAGAAATGAATTTAAAATGAAATGGAGACAACACAAAAGTTCCTTCAATAATATTAGAAACTGAAACCAAGCATCCCTATCTAAATATTTTTGGCATTTAAAATTGTTATATTCCGTGCTAATGGGAATATAGAATAGGCAAACACGGCGGATAAATAGTAACAGGTTTATTGTAGAAACCAGTACAACAAACAAGGAAGTAATAGTTATGCGCATGGTCGTCGCAAGACAGTACAGTTGTGAGCGTGCTGTTATCGGAAGGCTGCTAGTCTCGCAGATCCCAGCTCGACACTCTCGTCCGCATGTCTTCACAGATACCTATTACTACCTATAGTACCGACACTCATGGGAGTCGCAGTTTATTCCATTACATCAAAAATGGACAAATAAAACACCAACAGTAAAATGGAAAATAATAAATAGGACAAGAACTTGTAGAACCTGAGATGGCCCATGCCCTTTATACATGAAAAACTACACTAAAAAACAAAAACTTATTAAATCAAAGAAATGAAATAACGTTCTTTGCAGACACCGCCAAATATACGCCTTAAAAAATGACAACTGCACTTGACAACTTGGTCCGACAATTGCTATATCTTGCCACTCGCGAAAAGTTCTTTTCCCCCCACTTCAACCTATAACTCTTTTCATCTATATTTACAATCTCACTCCACCTCGCTAGTAATAATAGACCTGTCTAACGCTTTTAATTTGATTAAAATTTAAAATTTAAATTTATTTTCATAAAATGTTTCGCACATCGACATTTATATTGATATATAACTAAACTTTGTTGACTGGTAGGCAATACATCCTTACAACAAGGTGGGGGGAGGGGAGAGACTTTTTGGTAGTAAAAATAACAGCATTAAAACACTGTATAATATAATTAACAATTCTGTCTGCATATTTTTGACTCCCGGGACTGATCCACGGTAGTCTCACGTAAACATGACACTTAGAGGGATCATATCTTTTAGACTCATTGAACTTAATTTGTTCAATGGTAGATGTCAAAACACATTCAGGGTAACCATTCATTAATAAAAGCTGTTTAATTTTCTTTAGCTCAGTGTTGAGTCTGCATTCAGAGCACAACATCAATGCACAGTGAGTAAGGGTACTAATAAGATTAATTCTCCTGCATCTGGGTGCAAAAGAATCCCAAGTTAAGTAAAGCCCAGAAAAAGTGGGTTTACGATAAACACTGGTAAGAAAGCCCAAATGTGTTCTCTCAACCATTGAAGAAAGGAAGCTGATTATTCTCTTCTATCTCTATTGTATATTTTAGAAAAAGATGGAGATTATTAAGCTGAGAAAAAAACTCTTTCGCTTTACTCAAAAACGTTAAGGTGTCATCCACATAGCGGAAGAAGCAATAAGGTTTATTAATCTTATTAAAGAGTTGTTTCTCATGAAAGCCAGCAGAAATGTTGGCCAACAGAAGACCCATCGCTAGTCCATCTATCTGTTGATACATGCAATTGTCAAAGCTGAAGGATGCAGAATTCGTAGCCATCCCCATCAACTCAAGAAATACACTCTCAGGGAAAGATGGAGTTGTTACAGGACCACGATACAAAAAGTCCGCACAGATCTCTATTGTTTCATCCAGTGGAACATTAGTGAACAGACTAGTTATATCGAACGATACGAAAATCTTAGTATTAGAATTTTATTTCAGTTTGCGCATATGATCAGCAAACTGAAAAGAATCAGACACATAATACTCAGAATAGAATACTAAAATAGGTTCGAGAACTTCGTTGGGCCACTTAGCCAATTATGCTGGGCTGAACCCAACATGAACAAAATCGGCCTTAGTGGAACATCCGTTTTATATATTTTCGGTCATCCATACATCCGAGGACGTTGGGAGCCCACGGGACGGATATTATTATAAACTTCTTTCGATAGAAATTTACTTTCTATGAAGTTTCAACAATCTCTTCTGTAATCGAAATTCGGTTTTTCAAGTATCGTCACAAGTGACATATCCAATTTTCCGAAACTTACTACTATCATTTGTATAAACATGAAAATGTCTTAAAATAATTGTCGGACTTTGTCCATTTCATAATGTGTGACGTCATTTGTTTACATTTGGATACGCTTTTAGCAGATATGAATGTACGTGAGAGATTCATGGAAGATTGTAGTTTAAAAGCAGTAAAATCGACCTTGCAAATCGAACGATCCTATGAAAATTTCTCGGACATTCAGGCCGGTAAATGTTATTAATACTGTTTATTATAAACATTTAAGCATTTACTTAAATATTTGTATCTATAAAAAGAATGTATAAGCATAAAAATGTCTTAAAATAATTGTCGGGCTTTGTCCATATATATATATATATATATATATATATATATATATATATATATATATGATGAAATATAGTCTTAAGGTGTGCTATATTTATGGGACAGAGCGTGTGTAAATATAAAAGTGAACATAGAAGTCAACACTTAGAGGCGACAGTCTGTTTCATGCTAGACGCAATCATCAGGCCACTATATATATATATATATATATATATATATATATATATATATATATATATATATACTATACATATATATATGTAGCAGCCACGGAAAGTTATTTTCCAAGCCAGTTTTCATGATTAAAGCTTATTAAACTATCATTTATCTTAATGGCAGATAAATTGTTTTGGTCAAAGGTCCTACGCGTCTTTATTGATTATTTCCTTTAGTCTTTCAACAAAGAGTTAAATTTAACAAAAGTCATTTTTATTTAAAGGTACTCCTTACTAAGACCCACAAAGATAGTCAGGGTCGTATAAAAAACTGATAGACTTGTTACCTTGGAGTCTATAAAATAAGGATTCCCAAAATAAATGTCACCCTCTATTAGTAATTTGTATTTTTTACAAACTATCTTGACTGTTGCCTTGATGAGGTATGACAAGCAAAAAGAAACACTAGTCGAGTATTACCAGACCCTTGCTCGAGGGTTAGAATCTACGGACATTATTGAAATATTTTCTGATATTTTGGAAAGAGTCATTATCATTCCAATAATTGTTTAGACAATTAGTCATTCTTTTTGTTGATTTTGTTGTTATCACGGCATTTGGACAACTCTACTTTGCTCTGCTCTACGGCCTTGTTCTGTGTTATCCATTTGAAAAGGTTGCTTTTATCGAGATAACGCAAACCAGAAAATCCAGACAGATTATACACCTAAAGAAGGTTGTAGAACAGATCGGCCAGAACGTGATGATAAAAACAAAAATAACCAACCTAACAATTACAGAAAATCATTATTTATTTATTTTAAGGGCAGACAACTTGAAAAAACAATAAAACAAAATAACGCTATTTAGCGTTTTTCAGATTTTTGTTATTTGCCGCATGGTCACAAGGAATGGGCGCTTAGTAAGGATTGAACTCATTAACAATAATTTTCAATACCAGCTTGCTAACTATTGCACTATGATGAGTAACCCTTTAGAAGGTCTTTGTTGACTGGTTAGGATTATTTGCTTGTGAAGGAAATGGAGTATAACAAAGCGGTATTCTCTACGAAGTACATCTCGCGATAACAGGCAATGAGCTTTTGCAGAGAAAATTGTTTGTATAGCTGTATTAGCAAAGAATCATCGACATTCGCAGATGCTTGTAGGCGAATATACGTGCAACCGGGTGCGCATGCGTTCGTGTGTAGGAGAAGAATGCGAGATATGAACAAAAATGGCGGCATCTTCCACAGGAGAGTGATTCGAGGAAGGAAGCAAGTAACGCTAATGGGTCAGTGAACAGCTTTCATTCTGTTTCAACAAATAAGAAGAATGAAAAGCGAAATACTACTGGAAAAGAACAATCATTTGTAAGAATTTTTGCACATATGCAGGGAAGCCTGATTATTAAAACCACTACACACACACACACACACACACGCGCGCGCACACATTCATATAAAGCATTCCTAATTATATATATATATATATATAAACCCTGCATATATATCATGTATTCTTAGTGACTCTCTTCATCAGAATTTTTTGCTGTAATGAAAAGATTTAAGAAAAACAGCGCATCTATTAACATACACATATATATTATTAAAATTACTTCACGAGTCTTAGCAATAATAATATAATCATGATTCTTAGTAAAATATGATAATATATATATATATATATATATATATACGTGTGTGTGTGTGTGTGTGTGACAGGTAAATAATCTGGAGTTCCTTAGTATTTTTGTTTTTATTTTTAAGAAGACAGTCACACCTTAATTCAACTTAATTTTAATAATTATATTGATGGTTTCGGCTCTCGTTTTTGAAACATGAGAACTCTTATGTAGCGAAGGAATCATATTTTTACAAAAATATTATAATATATATATATATATAGAGAGAGAGACAGGGACAGAGAGAGAGAGAGAGAGAGAGAGAGAGAGAGAGAGACAGAGACAGAGAGACAGAGAGACAGAGAGAGAGAGAGAGAAATAAAGATTTTCCACGTATCCTTCTTACAAAATGTCGGTATGGTAGACCGATGAAAAAAAATTTGAAACGACATAATAATAATAATAATAATGATAATAATAATAATAATAATAATTTTTCCAATTGTTTGCATATTTGATGAGGAATCTTTCAAGGAGAATCCTTGTCGCTACTTTTCTTCTGTCTGTCCTTAATCCTTCTTACGCATGATCTAAACAGTAATAATTATGGATACAGAGTAAAAAAAAGAAAGCGTTTAATCACCTATTCTACATGGATAATATCAAACTTTTTGTCAAAGTTTATCCTCAATACTGTAAAATGTTTCAGTGATGACATAGGTGTGGATTTCGGATTAGGAGAAATTTGTAAAAATAACATTCAAGAAAGGGAGAATTACAGAAACCCATTCAATAGATCTAGATTTTGTCACAAAAATTAAGGAAATAGAAGAAGCCTTTAAAGACGCAGGAGTCAGTGAAGGAGATGGAATACAGCAGACTCAAATGAAGGAGAAAGTAAGAAAAAGAATCCTACAGGCGTGTGCGTCTGGTGTTAAATACCGAGTTGAATTCATAAAACAGAACATCAGCCATAAGCTTTCCATGTAGTGCAATACAGTTTCAACAGTTTTAATTGGACCATAGCTGACATTAAGCGAATGAACATCAAAACGAGGAAGCTTCTCATTTCCCACTGCATGCATCATCTGAAGGCTGATGTTGAATGTGTCTATGTATCCATATACAAAGGAGGCAGGGGATTAGTTCAACTAAGTCTTACAAAACTACAACTATCAGCCTTCAAAGATACCTGGAAACTACAGAAGATTGGATGATGATTTGTATCAAAGAACATGAAAGAAATAAGAAAGTTTATTCAGTAATAAAGGAAGCCAACAAATTCAAAAGGGAATTTCAAGTGGATGAAGAAGTGCAACTAAACCATAATACAACAACTGCAGCGGCAAAGGACCTAAAAATGAAAGCAACATCAAATGCAATATAATAAATGCAGAAACTATGGCAAAATAAGCCTCTTCATGAACAATACTCTGCCTGTATCAAACAAGAATGTAGACAAACCTTGTACCCATAAATGGTTACATAGGGCATGGTTAAAAGCTGAAACTGAAAGTTTTATTCTTGTTACACAAAACCAATGCTTGCTAACTAGAAATTACCAAACATACATACGGAACAATTCTGTGAGAAGATTCTGTGAAAAATATCCAGAAACAAATGACAACCCACAGTGTTAATATCCAGTGAACATAAAATTCGGCATGATAGAATGAGCCAATATCTTCACTGGAAAATATGCTACTTTTATGGGAAGGCAACTGCAAGAAACATACCCAGACCCGGTTACAAAAATAGGACCCGTAACCACTCTAAGGGATTTACAATACACATAGACAGATCAATCAAATCTAATTACCCAGACATCAAAATCAAAATGTGTGCCTCCTTATTGACATGACAATCCCTGCAAATTGTAAAGTATCTTTGAAGATCTTCAAAAACTATCAAAATACAAGGATCTTGAAGTGGAAATTTAAAAAATGTGGCACACGAGGACATCAATAATTCCAGTTGTAGTTGAATTCCTCGTATTGATTGGAAAAGGTTCTGATAGATTCATTGAAGGGATCCCTGGTCGCCAGTGCCTTAAGGAAATACAAAAAAATTGTACTTATAAGTACAGTTCACACATTACAAAGAGCTTTATCTATGTAAAATGTGTGTGATGTTAGGTTTTTCTTTTTTACAAAAATGATCAGTGGAAAATATCAGGAAGATATTTCCGAGCTTAGGTCTCTGGTTGGGACCCGGAAGGAAATGTGCATACAGCAGAAATCAAAGGAAATAATAATGATAATATTTGTTGTATATTTTTGGACAATTAGACAAAATAGAAGCACGAGAAAAATATTAAATATGGGAATTTTCGGATACGTCTGTGTTTTTTTCTCAACAAAAAAACTCGTTAGACTATTTTGGGGAGAATTTATTTATTGTACATTTATTTATTTTATATTAAGAGCTCGTGAACATTAGTGAAGGATTGACCCTTGGATAGAAGATACAGAATTATTTGAGTCAGTCTATATTTTTTTAGGATAATGATAATTCTATAGGATAATGATAATTCTATAGATAGAGCTAGTAAGAAACAAGTTAGTCTTAAAGAAAATGGCAACAAAAAGAGCACTTCTGCTCAGAATCAGGAAGAGACAGCCGAAAATTCTTGGCAAAATAATGAGGAAGGAGTGCTCGGAAATCTTGACCCTCACAGGACATATAGAATGCAAGAGAGATAAGGGAAGACAGCGAGCCACCTATCTGATGAACTTGTATGAACAGATGCTGGAATGGAGGACGGGAACCTTAGCAAAGGGAGAAAAACTGCTAAAGACCACAAAGGACAAGAAATTTTCGAGAGTCAGGGTAGAGCGTGTGTCATGAAGTAGGGAGACACATAAAAGATGAAGCTAGGGAATCTAAGGGTCATTTTTATGATTTCAAAACCCCGCCGTCACTTTTTGGTTAGTTGTCTGTTAGATTAGGGTTGTGGAGGTTATATATATATATATATATATATATATATATATATATATATATATATATATTCAACATTCAACATAAAATTAAATAAATAATATATATATATATATATATATATATATATATATATATATATATATATATATAGTACAGGTAATCAATCTGTTGGTATATAATCCGGGTGGATCCTAGTAAATTTTAATTATTAAAACTCATCTACATAGAGCTCGATTTATTTATTATAACAGAACATGTATTTTTACAGCAAAAAAAACAAAAATTACCTAAACATGGTATAGTCTATTTCAAGCCGTTCTGTACGCTGCTATCATCAGCCCCTAAGTGTCTGTCTCGGAGCATTGTTTTAAAATTATTTTCAATGTCAGTCCCCCTCTGGTAGACGCCTTGTTAATGAGAATGGGTTTGTGTTAGCGACTGGTTGGGGCGTAAGATATCTTATCGCGGAGGCAACAGTCTGGGCTTGGAGTTTATTTATGGCTTGGGCATTTCGTTGTTTGTAGTTTAATATCAGTTATGTGGCGTTTCTTATACAAGCCCCAAGTGTGTTTTTCTGGGATTCACAGTAAACTGTTTTTGTAATAAAGGTGTCCAATATTATTAATAAGCGATGGGGGATTTAAACTTAAACCCGTTAAGATTAATGTAAATTAGTTGAATTATAGATTTATAAATCGTGTGTAATACCAGAGCACCCAATGGAATAAATTATGCTGTCCAACACACTTATATGCGTACATATTTGATCTTAACGTTTATTCCAAGTTAATTTCAATAAAAACAAAATAAATAGAATGACATATGTATTTTTCTTTTTTCCTCAAAATTTTTATAACTTTAAACTTAATATAGATTGAATTTAAATTTTAGAATGGGTAATTTTTAATTTTTAATTTCAAATTTCATCGTATAATTTAATATTTATTAGAATAAATTCTATTTTAGCCTAACCCCGACATTAAAGCATTAAATAATTATTATAATCTTAGTTCGTTGTCAAGTTTTTTGAATTCTCGTATACTTGTATTTTGATTGGTCATTCAGGCTTATGTAACAGCGTTTCCCCTTAACGAGGGGTATTTGACTGATTTGAACTTTTTGAAAATCCTTTATTCTACATTCAAAACCATCACTTGATAAGACACCAGAAGTGTTGAAACAACATGGCTATTTTTGTAGTGATTTTATAACATATTTATGTTATAATTTTCGAATAAATAATTTTATATATATATATATATATATATATATATATATATATTTAAGTTATGAAGAACTTGGTAATCCGTATGGGTAATCCCAAGGAGGATGAAATCCTGAGAGCTCAATGTAAATCCAGAGCTAATATATATATATATATATATATATATATATATATATATATATATATATATATTCAGTTGCATGGATAGTAGTTTGTAAATTTGGGTCTCACGCTTTAAACTACTACTCATACAACTGAATATGTTAGCTCTATCGTGGATATTGTGCACTTTCCACTAAGTAACGCGTATATATATATATATATATATATATATATATATATATATATATATATATATATATACACGAATGGGTACTGAAATATTCTTGGCTCGACAAAAAGTAAAATAGTACGTCTAAATTTCTGATTATTTGATTAACTTTTCGAAAGTAGGGCGAGCTGAAAAGTTCTCAGCTCACTTCGTGCGCAATAGTCTTAATAATAATAGTAATAATAAGAAAAAGAAAAAATAATAATGTTATCTTATCGGTTCATGATTGTATCGTCTACTAAAAACATTTCTACGAAAGAATTTGATAAGCTCTCCAAACATAAACATATAGATCTTATAAAAACGTGGCATTTAAACACAACCATTATTCCAGTAGTTGTATGATTCAGAAGTATACAGATACACACATTAAGAAAATCCTAGAAAAGCCATATTTATCTGAAATAGAATATTGTGCTAATGTGTATTCCGCACATACTTCGAAAGACTTACAAAAAAAAAGCTTTCATTTATTTTAGGCCTCAGCTGAAACATTTGATAAATGATTGTATCAAACAGCAAATCAAAAAACAAATAATAATGAATGTCTTGCTACACTAGTATGCCTCACATCGTTTCTGATCTTAATTGATTAGAGGTGTTAACATCAAGATGTTTTGTCTTTGTGAATTAAGATGGATTCCAATAAATATCCTCGGGTCACTTTTCATGAATATAAGGAGTAGCGCGTTTTCAAAAGTCTTTCTTGTTTCCCATTGTCCTGTACTGTTCCCTACATACAGCCGCTGCCGAGGACACACACACACACACACACACACACACACACACACACACACACACACACACACACACACACATCATTGCTAAAGAAGTAATGGATTTTTTACTAAAGAAGTAATGGATTTTTATTTATTAATTTTTATTATTAATCTGACATCACGTTATTTTTAGTGGATACTCGTATTTGAATAGACGCTCTTTTTATCAAATGCTAAACTACAGTTCCCTCGGCCCAAGGGAACGCAGAGTCGAATCCTGCCCGAGAGCACATATTTTTCTTTAAGATTTCTCGGATATTCAACGGGGCACCTTCTCAGTTACGATTATCCACTAAAAATAATGTTTAACATTGCTGATAATATATATATATATATATATATATATATATATATTTCTTGAATATTACTCGCTTACTTTTTAGGAGACATTGAATTATGACAGTTTCTGTCCTCCGCATGTTTTGACTGATCTTTAAATCACTTCATGAATATTCATGAACGTCCTCAAATTTAAAAGCCTGCATAAACCAATGACATCCTGGCTTAAAAGCCTTGATAAAAATCTCTCAGAGGACAAAATACGTCGGCTAAGAATAGTTTTCCTCTTGTCTTTTTATTTGCGCGCACACACACACACACACACACACACACACACACACACACACACACACACACACACACACACACACACATATATATTTCATCATCTACGAACCACACACAATTGTAATTTACTTTTAAATATTTTTGTCTACCAGTGGTTTTAGGTAAGCTAGAATTAGTGACCATAACAATATATTTATATGCTGAGGTAAATAGATGACTGATTCCAGTGAGGTTTGGAAAGCCTTTGAGTACCTGCTGTCATAAGTAAATCAGTGCAGCATATATCTATCTATCTATCTATCTATGTTTATATATATATATATATATATAAATATATTCATATTATATTGATATATAATGTTAAGATTATGTATATTACTACATACGCACGTTGAAATGAGATGAAATTCATTGGTATTCAATTCCTCAACAAAAATATATAATCTAGTCATAGCAACCAACAATAAATTAAAAATCTTGACAAACAAAGCTGAGCTCTTTTTACCAAATATTTGTTTCAATGATTATATTCGAAGCAGGAAAGATTGACGAATTTAAATAACATATCGATTTCTATGTGAAGAAGTAGAAGCAGATATTTTTCACCTTTAATAACATGTCTATTTTTTCTATTCAATGTTTTAAATAATAAAATTCTTCTCAGCGGAAAGACGGAAAGTAATGGATGTTAGTTCAGAAGGTACTAACACTAAACATGGCCGCGAGTCTTGATTTCAGATCCAAATACAAAGATTTCATTTCTGTATTTCTAAAGAACATACAGATCAGGCGAATATTTCGACTTGCTTTCTAACAGTTAAAGTCAGTCAGAAAGACATTTCCACACTTCGAGGAATGAAAAAGAAAAAAAAATGGGGGGAAAAAAGTTTTTTTTTATTTTCTAAAAAGGCGTTGGAAAAGTATTGTAAACAGTTGTTGGTATGAAATGCAAGTGGGTGGGCTGATAATAAAAAAAGAAGAAAGAAAAACAAAACACCCCATGACATGACTCACAACTTCAATATTCTGGGGTTATGTTTTTTTTTTTTTTGTCTTTTTTGGATGAAGCATTTTCGCTATTATTATTTCCGTTCAATTTTCCCGGATTTGGGAATCTATTATTTCAACTTCGGTTCCAAATTATTGTTTTATCGATTGAGAAAGTAAACGGCCCGAAATCAGAAATGAAGAAGTAGTTTCTGAAAAGACTTCAACTCACACCCGAAAAAAGAGAAAATTTTAATCCTTCTACCATCTTTTTTTCACCGGTTTATGTTGATAACTAAGTAAATAGGAGAAAATATTTGAGATTGAATCATTTTTAATTTCGTTATTCATATTACTAGTTTTACTCAATCGATCATTAAAGTTAAGCAGTGTCGAGCTCGGTCAGGATTTAGATGGGGTACACCGGGTAAGCATTTAACTATAGACATTACTATCATATTTTGTTTGGTTTGGCTTGTTTTGTTTTACGGCATATCAACCTCAATGGGTTATTTAATTCCGACAAGATCTTTATTGCTGTTAATATTTTTTCTTCAAAAAAGTATTTCTAATAATATTATTTTTTCTTCAAAAATGTATTCCTGGTAATTTTTTTCTGAAAAAATTTATTGCTGGTATTAAAACCTATACTTACACTTTCATAGTATTTTGTCCCCAGTTTGGGGGTTAACTATTTGCCCATAGTTGGGAACCTAACAGGTGTTACCAGCCCGGGTCAAGATGGCCCTGGGAATACCAGCAATTAAAAGGTGGTTCCACGCTCCTCAAAACTTGAACAGAGGCCTTGCTGTCGGATGTAGTTTATCGTCTTACCCAGGACGCGGATGTAGTTTATCGTCCAGGACGGGTATTTACATGGAGTACACCGGTTACTATAAGCAGCTTCCTATAATATGAAATATGATTCAGCTTTGAATAACCCACAAAGGGCTGATAATCTGTAAAAAACAAAGAAACAAACAATTTGCTCAATCATATTTTTTATGCTTTTTATCATAACAATCTGGTCAATATAGTCTTCATAATTACAATTATTTTATTAGTAGTTTTATTCCATTTTATTATTTTTGCTTTTTATTGCAGCAGTTTGGGGCGATATACTTTTCATAATTAATATTATTTTATTACTAGCTCTACCTAAACTGGGTCGATACCTTTTCATTGTTACTAATATTTTATAACTAGTTTTATTGTCTTATTTTGTTGCTTTTTAACCCAATACTCTTGGTAGATAGACTCTTCCTTATTATAATTGTTTCATTATTAATTTTACTCTCTATTTGAATCCTAGTACTCTGAGTCATTTTACTTTTTCATTATTATTATTTTATTACTAGTTTGACTCTATCTTATTATTCTTGCTTTTTATTATTAGGACCTTGAATAAGTTCTCAATGATTTTTTATGAAAAGTAATGTTTTATTTACAAACATTAGTAAGAAACATATCACTGAAAGTATTGTCCATTACTAGCCACTACTTTTTCCTATCTTTCTGGCCGCATTTGAATTCCACGTCAGAAAAACGACACGTCTTCTGAAGTTAACCACTCGTCGACCCATTTTTTAGCATCTTCATAAGAATTAAAGTGCTGCTCAGCCATGCCATGTGCCATCGATCGGAGCAAGTGATACTTGGACGGGACAATGTCTGGTGAATACGGCGGGTGGAGTAGGACTTTCCATTTAAACGTTTCCAAGTAGGTTTTCACCCGTTTTGCAACATGTGGCCTAACATTGTCATGTTGCAAATTTACTTTGTCGTGCCTATGCCCGTATACCGACCGTTATTTGTTAAACGCTCGGCTCAAATGCATCAATTGTATTTGATATTGATCTCCCGTGATGGTTCCGGTCGGTTTGAGCAGCTCATAATAAACTACTCCAAGCTGATCCCACCAAATGCATAGCAGAAGATTCGAACCCTGGATATTCAGCTTTGCCGCCGATGTTGATGGCTGGCCGGGCTTACAACACGATCTTCTACGCTTAGAGTTATCGTAGTGTATTCACTTTTAACCGCCGGTCACGATACAATGCAAAAAAACTGTCTTTTTCTGTCGTTGAATCAACTGTTCTGTAACAAGACGCCGTTCGACGTCTCTCGGCTTCAACTCGTATGGCACCCAATGTCATTGTTTTTGAACCATTCCTAATGCTTTCAAACGTTTCGAAATAGTTGTGTGATCAATTCCTAATGATTCTGCAAATTCAGCTTGCACCTGACATGAGTCTTCATGAAGTAATGCCTCCAATTCTTCAAACTTTTTCGGTGCGCAAGAGCATTCTTTATCTTCAACATCAAAATTATTATTTTTGAAGCGTCTAAACGAATCTCTGCATGTTGTCTCCGACAGAGCATGGTCGCCGTAAGTCTCAACAAGAATTCTGTGTGTTTCAGCTGCAGATTTCTTATGAATAAAGTAGTGCAGTAAAATTCCCCGCAAATACATTTTCTTTGGCACGAAATCCGACATGTTTAACGCTATGAAAAACGAAGCTCTTTACACTTCGGCTAAATGATATACAATTTAAAGCTTGCCTATAGTACTTACTTATAGATACATTACCATCTGAAACACGCACGTAGTTCTTGGAACGCCATATGTTGGAAAACAGCGAGAACTTATTCAAGATCCTAACACAACACTCTGTGTTTATAATATCTTTTCGTTATTATAATTATTGATTTTATTCCAACATTTTGAGTCAATACGGTCTTCAACAACTAAACATTACTATATATATATATATATATATATATATATATATATATATATATATATATATATATATATATACGCGGTACATGGTACTTAGTGGAAATTGCTCAATATCTATGATACAGCTTGTAACTCCGGTTTCACGCTTTTGCGATCATCAGAGTTTGTCTGATGATCGCAAAATCTGAATACATACATATATATATATATATATATATATATATATTCTGTTAGGAATACGCGGAGATCAATAGATTCTTATATTTTCGTATAAGCTTGAAGTCTTCCATGTTATAAAGTAAATCAAAGATGATTTCAAAATATTAGATAAGCTCAATGGAATGATTTTCTCATATAAACAGTTCGTTAAGAAATTCTTTCTGTTCTTATCGGAATACGCGGAG
The DNA here is from genome assembly GCA_903632075.3 of Acanthosepion pharaonis. Taxonomy (NCBI): domain Eukaryota; kingdom Metazoa; phylum Mollusca; class Cephalopoda; order Sepiida; family Sepiidae; genus Acanthosepion; species Acanthosepion pharaonis. Next base: position 985,010 of record CAHIKZ030004226.1, read on the forward strand.
ATCAATAGATTCTTATATTTTCATATAAGCTTGAAGTCTTCCATGTTATAAAGTAAATTCAGGTTTGTATTTCCAGTAGACAGCATGTAAGCAAATATATGGATATAGATCCGACAGTATGAAGAAAAATATACGGAAAAAACAAACAAAAATCCTAATATGCAATTATGCAGTTTTAATGTTAATATAATGTCAGGCGATTTTGTAAAAACGTATTCGAAGATGATTTCAAAATATTAGATAAGCTCGATTGAACGAATATTTCGCTTGAAGATGAAATGGAACTAATGCTTTTAATTTAATTACAAAATTAATTTGTAGTTTTTAGTTTCCATTTTTGAAACATGTTTATTACTGTGTAGCGAAAAAACCATATTTTAAATCAGTTAATTTATAATATTTATGCTCTGTAATTTTATATTGAGCACTCTTTTGTAAAAATAAAAAAAGTATCAATAAGAACACCGGATTATATATCTTACTGTTCTTACTTTTTATATATATATATATATATATATATATATATATATATATATATATATATATATATATATATATATATGTATATACATATATAACATGGACTTGTATCTCAGGTATGACTCCTTTGTTCTCCTTCTCTTGATATCAGCCTTTTTACCAAGTACCTACAGAAATAATTTTTTTTTTTATATATTCCTAATTCGACGCATTTTTTTCGTAGGATTTGATTTTCGTAAAGGTTGAATTGGAGATTAATTAGAAGATTATGCTCTAATTAAAAAACTATAATTACAAAACAAAGAAATGAATAATTGTGTTATTGTCATAGCGACAGAATTATAAAGACAACAATGAAAATGAATGTTTCATGTTATGAAAGTCAATTTAGAAGCTGTGGTTCATCGCTTGATTTTGTGAGTTGTTGCATTTCTTAATATGAAACAGATTGCACAGAATATAGAACAACAAGAGCGATTGAAGTGTGTAGATGTCTGTGAGAACCATCCTTCATCGAAACGTTAGTGAATAACAAACAAAGAATTGTACCAGTTAACAGAAACTAAATTAACTGACATTCAGCAGCGGCAAAAACAAAAATGAGCAGCACATGTTTACTCACCGAGAGAATAATGGCATAATCAAGATGTTGACGTTCGACTCGACCACAAACAAAAGTCAAGGAAGGAAACTCCCATCAATACTGGTAAGAGTATTAGCAACGACTCTTTTTTTTTTACTGAATAATTGTTTTTAAGATAAAGATTTTGTATATATATATATATATATATATATATATATATATATATATATATATATATATATACAACCTTCATTAAAAATGATTGACAACGTACTGCAGTTGATTATTTCATTTTTCTTGTTTTTGTATAATAAAACTTGTATAAAAAGAGGATTGCGGCCTAAATACACAATTATATATATATATATATATATATATATATATATATATATATATATATATATATATATATATAAGTGAATTAGTAATTCATTTATTTTAAATCGAGCCACGCCTCGAAGTACTGCTAGTGTGTATAAAAGATACAAGGTTAAAACCCCCTCTCTTTTATCTTCGAAACTGTGATCAGGATAGATTCACTTTCTAAATTTGTTTCAGTTATTTTCGTCGTGACATATTTTTCATTCTAGAATATTCCACAAATATAAGCCCTCCCCCCGACCGTTTTTTTTATCTTTCTGCCTCTTATTCAACTATTTTTCTGGTCCCTCGACATCTGTCTTTTCATCTTACCGCCCACTGTTCCCTACCCACCCCTCTTTTTCTCCGCCCTCATTGTAAATTCTTTTCTTTCTTTTTTCTTTTTTTTTTTAACATGATGAGTTTATCCTTGAATAAAAGAATTTCCAATTCGTCAGCACCTTGCGGGGATTTAAACTGTTTCTGTCTATCTCCTTTTTTACGGTCTCCCTACAGAGAATATACGAGGACGCAATCTCTACGGAAAAAATATCCACTATTTTGAATAAATGGAGAAATAAGAAGGGATATAATCAAAGAGTGAGGCAAACAAAGAATATAAATAAATTTTAAGTATGCAACTCCCTCTTGTGGCAGAAATTCAAGCCTAAGTACACCATAAATAAGTCGACAATTGCCGTATTTCTTCTTTGACACTCCACAAGACAAGCAAGTGTACGCGATCTATGTTTGATATATGGACTAACAAAACTGTTGGCAGACTGTATAAATGTGTCTAGCGTTGTGAGAACCCGCTATCTACAAGACCATCTTGCTGACTATCTATATATAAAATTCTGTGACTTCCATTAGTCCGTCCGTCCGCCACACCCTCTAAAATAGCCATACATTGACCAATCAAAACCAAATTTTGGGGAGAAGTGCAAACAAGTAAGGGGTACAAAGTACAGTTGGCTTTACTAGCGTGAGTAAAAACGGTGAAGTAGGGTTTTTGTCAAATTATTTTTCCAATCAAATCAGCTTATTCAAATCTCATCGATTGGTTTGCAAAATTGAACGAAACGTAGAGTTTGTAAATCGCGATAAAGATGTTAACAATAACTTAAACAGTACTAAATACAGTGAAGAGTTTGACTCGCGTGAGTGTGTTGCAAATAAATTCTTCTCTTATAAAAATGAGTGATATGAAATATCCGAACAAATTTGGCAATAGAGAATTTGTGAAAACAAGATGGATCTTTTAAATTTTTATTTTCTTGTCAACGTTACGCTCCGTACGAGCATTCTCAAAACAACTAAAAATCCAAGAAAACATCGTTACCATGGCAATATCGCTATTTAGAAACGTAGTACTTAATTCGAAAAAAAAAAAAACCCCAAAAAACAGCCAATAAAATTTAAATATATATATCTGTGAACAAATCAAATAGTAAATATAGTAAAATAAAATTCAAATATATTGATATAGGAAAAATAAAGTATTTTGGATCCGTGATTTCTCATTCTGAGCTGCTATCCATCACAACACCGGCAATAAGCAATAAATACAAATTCTTATGCACTTGGTATTACCGTATTATAATGACCAAAATCGTAGGCTACGCTGGCCTCGGTGCAAACCCCGATCCTTCTCTCTAGTGCAATTAGAGGGCGCGGCTTCGAGTAGATGTTCTCCAGGGCTGGGCACCTCTCAGTATAATTTTCCAAAGACGGAGACGCAACTGAGAGATGATAAGTAATATATTACAAACTACTCGAGGGACTTTACTTGACCTCCCCCCACTGAGTCAGGGTGTGACACAAGGTCGCTTAGTAACGTGGAGCTGGCCATAGCTTGTCAGCACAGAGACGGTTCCTTATACCCGATAAGTATCAATGTGTACACTGTATTTACCTGACCCCTTCACTGACTCAGGTTGTGACATAAGGACGATTTTTAACGTGGGGATCCGAGTGTCTTCACTCGAGCCGCTGGTCTTAGCTTGTCATAGCTAGTAATAGCTGGTCAAAACCGGTCCAAGCCAGTCATAGCTGTGATACTACCAGCGCATGGACGGATCCCTGCACCCGGCAAGTATCGGAATGTATATACCACTCGACTATCAATGTATACACAAGTATTTACTCCTCCACCCCATCACTTGGATGAGATGTGACACAAGGTCTATTTTTAGGTGGGGGATCCGAGCACGTACGCCCAGGACAGGAAGAAAAATTTCCCTCAGCCCCGCCACCCTCGCTTGCGCTGGCCTCGGTGCGAGCATCGATTCCTCCCTCTGGTGCAATGGGAGGGCGCGGCCTCGGGCAGCTGTTCCTCAGGGCTGGGCACCTCTTTAGTATAATTTTCCCCAGTTGCCCCTCTGTCCTTTGACAGAGAAGCCCCTGAGCGCACTCTGTCCAAGGACAGAAACGCAACTGAGAGATGATAAGAAAACGAGAACTTACTCAAAAAAAGTAAGTTACACATTATCAATGTATACACACGGTATTTACTCTGTCCCCACTCCCATTAGGACGAGATGTGACACAAGGTTTATTTTTAGGTGGGGACCTGAGTGCGTACACCCGGGGCAGGAACAAAAATTCCCCTCAGCTGCCTCAGCCGTCGGCTGCGCTGGCCTCGGTGCAGCAACCGATCCCTCCCTCTGGTGCAATGGAAGGGCTCGGGTTAGGGTTATATTTTCCGCTTTGACCCATTCTCAGGCTTAGTGATGGACTTCGTTGTGAGAGACTATTTGAGACGCATGCCACGGAAGCATTTTATGGATAGTGGGAGCTTGTCTTCATTATCACCTAAAGGGCTATGACAACCTTTGGAACATATATAATGTACGTATATAAACATTATATGCATTACATGTTTTAGAAGCTCCAAACAAATCAACTGTTTTTTTTTAATATATAAAACGTTAGGTAAACAAAAACATTAGAAAGGAATGCAAATTACGAAAAAGTACATAATCAAACAAACAGAAATATGGAAAATATTCAAACAAAAGATTAAGAAAGAAACACGCATCAATAATTAAAAGAGAAATAATATTTACTGAACTCGAGAAAACTATTTCTCAGTAAAACTGTTTTAATAAAAAAAAATAAATTTCAACTGACTACTTGCAATGCACCGTCACGGGTGACATAGAAGGATTTTGGAGTGACATTTGTCCTGCCGGAGAAAAGCAACAGCTCTTCATACGTGTATATATATATATATATATATATATATATATATATATGATTCATTTCTATAGTTCACTGCCAACAGCAAGCAGAAATATTTCTCTTCCCGATGATGGCCATTTCGGTCGAAACTAGTCGAGGAATCTAAATGGAATAATAATAATAAAAAAACGAAAGAATATTAATCTACAACCCAGTGTGTCTAATGATTTTAATTTTTTATTTTTTATTTTCTTATTGTTCAAATATATATATATATATATATATAAATAACCAAGTACAGGGTTGGTACACGTGTAATAAAATTCCAATAACCCAAAACACTATTCTTAAAAGAGTGCTCAATACTGAGTAGAGCTACTGAGAAGGTTTGGTTAGCATTTGAACTCATAAAATCGTTTATTTTCCATTCAACATCATCACTTGATAAATCACTAGAAAATTGAAATTTTGTAGTGATCTTATAACATGTATATGTAAAAAATTTGAATATATATATATATATATATATATATATATATATATATATATATATATATGTATGCACCTGAAAGACTTAAATTGGTTGTGCACTCTTGGGAGATAAGTGCGAATTTGTAAAGAATGACTAATACTACTAATATTACATGATCTTCCCTGAATTGAGCACTGACAGTCATTGGCGTGTTTATTCACAGAATAACTACGTAAAAATACGCCTTTCTTTTAACCGTGCGCCGATAGCTTAGGGGAAAGAAGCAATCGGATGTCTAGCCACACTGATGAGCTGTGATACGACGAAACAGTCTGTCTGTGGATGACAATATATACGCACCCGAAAAACTTAAATTCGTTTGTGCACTCTTCATTGGCGTGTTTATTCATAGAATGAGTACATAAAAATTCGCTTTCTTTCAACCGTGCGCCGATGGTGTAGGGGGAAAATCTCTAACTGTTGCCGAATCATATATATATATATATATATATATATATATATATACTCGTGTGAAGATCGTGAAAGTTGAGTAAGCGACTCGAGCTGTCCTTTTGATCTGTCTAGATAGTTTAGGCACTGAGCGCTTTAATTAACTGCGAAAGCATTTTGTTTTCTTGTTCGGGATTTTTTTCTTGTCAAAGGTATTAGATATTCTGACAACTTGTCCGTTGGTCACACCAACATTGTTATTTTGTTTTTAGTATATATATATATATATATATATATATATATATGAATGAAGAAATATAGTCTTAAGGTTTGCTATATTTATGGGATAAAGTGCTCAATATCAGAGATAGAGCGAGTGTAAATATAAAAGTGAATATTAAATTCAACACTTAGAGGCCACTAACTGTTCGATGCTTCGACGAAAAATTGATCAAGCCACGTTTTGTTTTGTTGTACAAAACATCTATCAAATTTGAAGGGGCTAAATCAGCAGAATATAGCAGATGTGGCAGAATTTCCCAACCTAGCTCTTTCTTTGTATCCACGAGTAGCCTAATATCAAGCGAGCAAACTGGGGGCAATGGAAGCGCGCTGGAGTTAGTCTCGATCAATGCGTGTGAGACCCATGCACCATGTTACTGGACCTTACCCATTGAGTGAAGATGATGAGCATCAGTAACAAGAGAGTTTGCCATCTTCTGAGGTTGTCATCTTCTAATTCCGTAGTGGCCAGCACGTGCAATTGGTTCTCATCAAACTGAACAGGTCGGACAGAACGCAAACAGTCTGCGAGGTCGAACATGCCCTTCCGTGAAATGGGAAAACCATTTCTGTTCCATGAAGTCATCTCCGTACACAGTACAACTGAAGATAGAGATAGGATGATATACAGCCTGACGATTGCATTTGGCATGAAACAAACTGTCGCCTCTAAGTGTTGACACCAATGTTCACTTTTATATTTACACAAGCTCTATCTCTGATATTGAGCACTTTATCCCATAAATATAGCACACCTTAAGAGTATATTTCTTCATATATATATATATATATATATATATATATATATATAGAGAGAGAGAGAGAGAGAGAGAGAAAGATAGAGAGATAAATGGAGGTATATATAAAGATATATAGAGAGAGACAGAGAGATTGAGATAGAGAGATATAGAGTGAAGGAGAGAGAGAGTGAGAGAGGGAGGACGAAAGCTAAATGATGTATTAGCAGATAAAATTATAGGATTGAAAACTGTATGTGTGTATATATTTGTGTAGGCATCAGTGTGTGCGTACACACATATGCAGTATCCGTAGACATTCTTGCTATGTTTTTAAGCCTCAGCTTGATGCCAGACTATTCTTGACATCTTTTTACGCTACCAATGGGAATTACTTCGCAAAAACAGTCCATGACACATATACATTTACACTCGATTCTATTTTCAGTTATTCTCGTTTCTGACGGAATTAAATTCAGCGCCATTTTGTTTGTTTTTCTTTGAAGGAATTTTCGAATAATATATTATTTATCAATATTGAATGATATATTATTTATCAGTATCACATCATACTTTTTATTTTTATTCTTAGACTTTTTTATTTTTCTCTTTTCTTTCTTCCTTTATGAATCTTCTTTTTTCTTTTTATCGTTTCCTACTCTCTTTTTTTGTACATTAATTCACAAACACCACGTCGTCATCGTCTTTAATGCTCTTTCCGCAATGCTGTTTTAAACTTTGCCTTACTTCCTTCCAAAAAAAAAAAAAATCATATCTTATTTTTCATTCTTCTTCTGACATTTTCTCCAGGCTTTGTCTGCTTATGTTTGTCTTCTTTTCTTTTCCTCGTTTTGTTTCAGTCTCTCTGTACGCAAATCTTTCTTTCCTCTTAAAAGCAGAGACCTCTTATATTTAGTCATTTTTTCCACTTATCCTTCTAGTACTACTAAAGATGATTTAAAATTATCATCATCACCACCTTCTCCTTTTTCTCTGCACCCCTTTTCTTTCCACCCCTGTTTTTTAAAGTCTTAACCTTTCTATTCAATCCCATTAACAGATTAATTCAATAAATGCTTCTCTTGGTTCATCACATAAACCATATATTTCCGTGTATAAGACGACCTTTAGATAAGACGAGGTAAAAAAAAAATAGCATGAATTTATCCTACACCTGTATTATAAGATGGCTACTTATTGATTATATAAAGATGATGTTATTGGAAATGTTGCTACTTACTGTATCTTTAGAAATTCAAAATAAACGAAATAAGAAAACCGATTCTATATCATGTTTTTCCTACACACGTCCTCTACAAGGGAAACCATTGTTTTGTTTATGTTGATCACGTGATCTCTTGCGAATACTGATTCTTTTTCCTCTTCTTTTCCTATATATAAACAGTTAAAACAGCCTGGTATACTAATAGCCATTTACATATACTTCATCAACAATCACAAAATACTGCTAATAACGGTACGATAATGATTGATAATAATGCATTTCATTGTTGTGAACGCAATCATAACGATGTTTACATTTTCTCAGCTGAGCTGCCATAGATACAAGTTAATTCACTGCTAAGGAAATATTCTTCCCATAGGCAATTTGTTATGAACTTATGCCAATAATATATAAGATAGAAATGGTTTTATTAATTTTTATTATCAGTTTATTTGATAATGTGAATTTTTTCTTCTACGAGATTACGGTTATCTCACCGAAGCCAAGTTTAGCCTATCGATAAAGATTACTTAGAATTTAAGATTTCTTTTTAGAATTACAGTATAAAACGAAGCTAATTATTAAGGATTAAGGATGATTTTGGTATTTAAAGATCGTCTTATACGCGGATATATATATATATATATATATATATATATATATATATATATATATATATATATATTTCCAGAGAGACCATTGAAAGTAGAAGACAAAACCCTAAACTGTAAAGTCTTTCACCTATCTTGGTAGCAAAGTCAATTACAGTGGAACTTTAGATGATGAAATCATGCATCGGAATGCTAAGGCTACCAGTGCTTTCGGCAAACTTCTCCATCGCTTGTGGAATGAGCGGGGTATTCGACTGGATACGAAAATTCAGGTTTACAGAGCTGTTGTACTTGCCATCCTTTTGTATGGCTCAGAGTAGTGGACTCCATATAGGTACCATATACGCCAGGTAGATGTTTTCCCTAAAAGCTGTCTGCGTGCAATCTGTAGAGTTAAGCTTCAAGATAGGACATCTAACGTAGACCTGTTTAACAGGTGTAATAATGGAGGAATCGAGACTTTTCTCATACAGTCTCAGTTACGGTGGGCTGGTCATGTCTTGAGAATGTCTGATGACAGGATACCCAACATCCTAATGTACAGCCAGTTTATATTCAAACATATATATATATATGTTTGAATAAAAACAGACCACTTCAATGTTCCATGTAATAAACTATTTCACCACAGCCTTTTTAAAGGGCTCTGGATCATCAGACTTTACTTTCAATGGTTGAAATGATATATATATATATATATATATATATATATATATATATATATATATATATATGTGTGTGTATATATATGAAGAAATATAGTTTTAAGGTGTGCTATATTTATGGGATAAAATGCTCAATATCAGAGATAGAGCGTATGTAAATATAAAAGTGAACATTAAAGTTAACACTCAGAGGTTTTTTTCTCGACTATTTATATATACGGGTCAGTAGTGCTCTGTGGGTAGTTTATTCTGACTGTTATTTTGGCAGGAATGGTTTAATTTGTTCATTTTTTTATTTATTTATTAGTATTAATTTATTTTACTTGTTTTTTCTTTTTTTCTTTTTATTAAATATATTTTTATTTATTCTTTTGTGTTTTCGATTTCTAAGTATCGTAGTAAAAATTTTGAGGTGAATTCTGATCGTTTATTTAGCAGTGTGTTTTGGTCTGGAAATGTAATTATAGCTATTTTTCGTCCAATTTTTGGATTAGTTGTTGTGGTCTACTCTAACGGTTATTTTGGCAGGAGTGGTTTGTTAATTTGTTTATTATTTACGTTATTTATTTGGATTGAATTTTTTGCTTATTTATTTTTTTCAGTCGGTTATTTTGGCGGGAGTAGTTTGTTTCTTCGTTTATTATTTGCTTGGATTAATTTATTTTACTTGTTTTTTTCGTATTTATTTTATTTATATTTATTCTTTTCAGTTTTCGTAACGTAGAAAAATTTGTTTTCATGTCTGCTTTTTGAGATGAGTTCTGATCGTTTATTTAGTAGTTTGTTTTTTTCTAGGAAGGTAATAATAGCTATTTTTTCCTCCAAGCAAAGTTTGCAGTTTTTGCATAGATTGTTGTAGGGTAAGGTTCTTTCCTTTATATTTCATGATATTTTTGGTGTGATTTGCGTTTTGCTTTTAATTTCTCAGATATACTTAGAAAGCATTGTGCTGTTCGCGTATTTACTATTTGTGAAAGATGTTTTGTGTGCATAGTTTCTTTGCTTCCAGGGTCTTTCAGTTTCTCCTATGTATATTTTTCTTCATTATCTAGTCATTTTACCGTGGCTTGGTATATTACATTGTAGTAATATACCAGAAAAGATAAAACATTCATAGACTTGAAAATAAACGCCACATCCCTGAACAAAGTAAATGCTTCTACATTTAAATATAAGCGACAAGTATTTACTAATTCTCGAATCAAATAAATGCTTACAGACTCATATATAAACGACTAGTATTTACCTGTACCAAAAATATTTACCTATCCCTGAACCAAGTAAATGCTTATCGATTCAACTATAAAAGATCAAGTTTCATCTATCCTCGAACCGGATAAACGCTTAAAAATTAAAATATAAACAACCGTTATATTACATATCCTCGAACGAAGTTAATGCTTCTAGACTCACATATAAACAATTAATACTTTCCTTTCTTCTAACCAAATAAATGCTCACAGACCCACATTTAAACGACTAATATTTACTTTTACACAAAACAAGTAAATATTTATAGGCCCGAATATAAACCCAGTATAAATCTCTCGCCTAACCAAATGAATGCTTATAAAATAAAATATAAACCAAAATTTATGTATCCGCAAGCTAAGTTAATGCTTCTCTAGTGTTTTTTGGTCAGATGATCACCAGCCTCGCCTTTCCCGACTCGCTTCCAATACCTGGTCACTAAAGCAACTATACCGATCTCCGGTCTGTCTACCCACGCTGTGTTTAGATCTTAGACAGACGGGACCAGCAGGGATTTGGGCCGATACAAGTCGAGTCCGACGGGGGTGGCAAAACACAAATAAAACAAAACTCACGACACTAAACAAAATTGCTGATAAAAAAGGGTAACAACCTTTTATATCTTAATGTCCGTTACATAAAAAACAAAATTGTTCTCAATTCCCGACCCGCTCTGTGGACTATGGCACCAAGCTTCTATCACACAATAGAAAAATGTCGAATTACCTACTTTCTAGAATCATGTATGTATGTCGGGTGTGGTTCAGTTCGACACTGGGGCTAATTTCTATCGATCATTCGCAGTTGATTCTTCTCTCCGACTTGAGTTGTATTTCTTCTTCTTCGTCTGCTTGGGCTGGTAGTTTTCCTGTTTCAACTTGGTGGAAGATTTCTTGTTTCAACTTAGCCGCAACTCTCTGTCGTCTGAGGTGGTCTCTTCTCACTGCCGTCCGGGGCTGAACTTTAACTTCTCATCGACTTTCGGCTTGTCTGCATCTCCAATTCTTCTCAGGCTTTCAGGCAATCTTCTTCTTCGTCTACTTGGGCTGGAAGTTCTCCTGTCTTCGACTTGGGCTGGAAGGATTTCTTGTCTGAGGATTCTTCTGCCCGCAAAGGGGCGAGTGAATCGGGCCTGATGGCCGCGTTCAGGCTCTATCCCTGCCCGCGGTCCAACTCTCAACTCCAACTGCAACTCCAACTCTACTGATTTCTGTCGACTGGGGTCCTGCTTTTATTGACGCCGCAACAAACTGGGGTGGGTCTGTCGGCGTCAGGGTTTTCTCGATAATTCCAAAAGTCGCATTATTTCTGTCTTCTCCATTATCGCTATTGTTTTCACCCCTACTTCCTCATAGTACCTTTGGTGGGGCGGCGCACATCCATCTCTCTTAGTCTCTCGTATGTCAGGTGACCGCTTTAACCAATGGTTCCTGATCGGGCATTTCTTTCCCTTCTCTTTTCCGCAGATCACGTGACCGTCTTCGACCAATCGTTCCTGATCGAGCATTTCTTTCCCTTCTCTTCCGCAGATCACGTGACCGTCTCCGACCAATTGTTATTGATCGAACATCCTTTTCTCCTCTTGTTGCGGGCGTGGTTACATCGTTCTTGTTTAAAAAAACAAAATCTAATTTTTTTTTTTTTTTTTTCGCACGTACGAAAAATGACCATCTTGGCCTTCTCTCACCTGGACTTTGTCAAACAGCCCGCCGCTAATTAGTCTTGACTTTAGAAAGGATCTTTTCCGCCTTCTTGGCGCCCTCCGTGAGCCAAAAGCAACTGTCCCTCTTTTTACCTCTTTGTTTTTCCTGATAGTCGAAAATCTTAATTATCTACTTTGAAAATGTCTCCACTTTATTAACGTGGGTGTCCAATTCTTAACAGGTCAGGATCTGTATATCGTTCCACCGGTCACTCCCCTCAACCCAAAGACACTTTTTCTCTGATTAAGATTGTTTCATTGTTCCCAAAATTTCTCTTTATCCAAATTGATAAGGTGTCTTTCCATGCAAAAGTAGGCTAGGTGCTTTGACCGATATCTGGCTTCCATCAAGCGGCCCGTTTTGATATCATGTCTTTTTTCCCTTTCTTTCTTCTTATTATTTATAATTCTATTCTTCCAATTGTCTTTCGAAAATCGGCCAAGACGCTGACCTAAATCTCTTTCTGACTCCTATCTCCACCCTCAATTGGGTCATGCATCATACAACTCTTTTTTCTCTTCTTCTTTCTTTTTTTTTTTTTCTTTTCTTTCCTTCTTCTTCCCTTAAGATCGTCTAGTACAATCTTAGTGAATTATTTCCAACTCAGTTATTTTCCGTTTAAAAAAAAAAATCAACAACCTGTTTAGTAACCGAGTAAGAAAAAATTAAATCATATTTCTATGAATATTTCTAATAATGCAAGGTGCCACAATCCTCCCTAACCGATTTGTCATTTACCCGTAAATGACACCTAAACCCAATTACATCATTTAACATGCACCATGCATTTGTCTCATGCAATTCTATTCTACTTTCTAACATGCAAGGGTAATGTTCTTTCCATTTTCTTTTGTTCTACATGCAATGAAATGTTCTTTTCATTTTCTTTTTGTTCTACATGCAATGAAATGTTCTTTTCATTTTCTTTTGTTCTACAGGCAATGTAATGTTCTTTTCATTTTCTTCTGTTCTACATGCAATGAAATGTTCTTTTCATTTTCTTCTGTTCTACATGCAATGAAATGTTCTTTTCATTTTCTTTTGTTCTACATGCAATGTAATGTTCTTTTCATTTTCTTGTTCTACATGCAATGAAATGTTCTTTTCATTTTCTTCTGTTCTACATGCAATGAAATGTTCTTTTCATTTTCTTCTGTTCTACATGCAATGAAATGTTCTTTTCATTTTCTTTTGTTCTACATGCAATGAAATGTTCTTTTCATTTTCTTTTTGTTTTTACATGCAAGGTAATGTGTGCGTGTGTTTGTAGGTGCAGATGTGTTCACTAGGGTTTGTTCTTCTTGGTCAATGTTTTCCTCTCTGCCGTGGGAGGTTTTTCCGCCGCACGTGGTGGTCTCACGCCAGCCTCCTCCATTGGTCTTTCAGCAATTTCTTCGCCAGTCCTGTCTGAGTAAGGAACACTGCTCGGCATCTCCCTCTCGAGTTGCTGCATGCTCACTAGACTGTCGTTCGCTAATCTTCTCTTACTCTTAATCTTCCATATTATTACACCCCGATGGCTATAACTAGGAATGTACCCATCACTATTGACCAACTTATCGCGATCTGCTCATCGTCTTCCCAAGCCACACCCTCGTCCCCCAACGCACTCAACTTATCCCCCAAGTGATCCATATCGATCTTTTCTATTGGCTTCATTAATACTGGCATCTTATTTAAGGTGACATTAGAGAATCTCTTCACTATCGGCTCCCATAATTCTGTACAATTGACTAAGCCTCTACCAATCATCTCTATGAGTGAATCTTTTCTTCATACCTTTCTTCCATCTGGTAATAGGGGGGCAAGGAGATGGACACCCCAACCGCCGAACATCCCATGGGTAGCGTCACCAGGGATAACGGTGGCCTTATTCTTAATGTCCTTGTGGACTCTCCCCACATACCCTAGACAGGCTGATATGTTTCTGTGTGGCTACTGCCCACACCCCGTCTGAAACACTGATAGCTTGTGGTAATGCCGAGTTTGTTAATACCTCTACTTGGCAGATTCTTTTGATTCCTTCCCCCTCCCTTCAAACAATTCTAATATGCACAGTCTGCGGTTACCAGTTTTATAGATAGGGCTCAACGAGGTACAAGTCCCCAGGGTATCATCTCTACACCTTCTAGCTTCTTCAGCTGATAGCAACATGAATTTCGTTCTCCCTGAATTTAATGCTATGTAGTCTGCTTCCACCTTGTACCTTGCTATCATTCCTGAAAGGTAACAAATTCTCTTGTTGTTATTCTTCACAATCACTTAGTCTCGCTCGACTCATCACTCAATCATTTCATAACTTTTCTCTTAGTTCGGCTCTTCCCTCCTCTAACTAACCCCTAGCAGACAGAATGGTCTGGTCAGGTGTGCGTGGCGCCCACTCTAAAGGTCGTACTTCATGACACCACTGGTGGCCAATCAATAATGCCAATGATCTTCCGTTCCTCGTGAGGTGCAGCCCGCATCTCCATCCCTCCACTCACATCTACCATAGTCAGCCAATAGGATCTTGGATGAGCCAGTGTCGTTATCTGTTGACACTAAATGCTTCTATTCTGCACAGCCCTTTTGTTCTACTGAGATTTGGGGTTCTTCTCCTCCCTGATCTCATCTTCTGAGGTGATTCCTGTTCAACCTCTAACCTTCTTTCTGTGTTTAATTCCCGTCCAGGAGGTTTTTGTCCTCTTCTTCATCCCCTGATTCTTCTTTCTGTTTAGAGTCTTCGCCTTGAATGTCTTCAATACCTCTCGACTCTATGTCTAAACTTCTCCTGTTCTTTATCCTTTCCTTAAGCTGGGAAAGGGTATTTGATCCTCCTCCTCCCACTCGCTGGACCCTTCGTCTTGTTCAGGGTGCCTCTTTTTAGAGCCTTCGACTGCTTGATTGGACCTCTTCGTCTTTTTCTTCCTTTTCTTCGGACATGGGGGTGTGATGGCGATCTCACGGGGTCTTCTCTGCACTGATTCAGTCGACGACTGAACATCGCTAATCCCCGCTGAGGGTTCCAACTCTGTCACTCGGACTGCTTCGTTTATCTGGTCAAGTCGACCTATCTCCTCATCTTCTTCGGAGTCTTCCTCCGTCTCCATTCCTTCCGGTTCAACCAGAGTTACCTTCCTTTTCCTTGTCTTCTTAGGCCTCGGCTCGCTCATTTCCAGGTTAGCTATTTCAGCCTTCTTCAGATCATTGGCATGAACCCTCCTCGCTCGTCCTGCCACTTGATCCCATATTACATATGATACTGGGCCCGTCTGCTCTACTATCCGGTAGTACGGTTCCCATCTCTGGTCCAGTTTTCCTTCTCTCTGGTGGATTTTATAGTAGACAGGGTCTCCAACCTTCAATTCTACCACCTTTCTTTCAGCATTCACCCTCTCATTTCTTTTCTTCTGGGCCCTCTTTATTCTTCTTCTGGCCTGTACGAATATCTTATGTTGCTGTTCCAGCAATAGTTGATGATGATCTTCTCCCATATACCTTCTTCGGGGCTTCAGTAGGTTATCTACAGGCAGGACCACGTCTCTGCCAAACAACAAAAATAAGGAGAAAATCTGGAGGTTTCGTTTATCGTAAACCTCACGGCCGCCAGAGCCTGCGTCAAATACAAGTCCCAATTTCCAATGTTTTCTCTGACCAACTTGGCCAATACATCTCCCAAGGTTCTATGAAACCTTTCCACTTTAGCATTTCCCTGGGGGTGATATGGGGATGTTTTTATGTGCTCTACATTCAAACCTGTCAAAACTTCTCTCATGATGCTGTTCACATTCTCCGTGCCATTATCTGTTACCAATTGCACAGGGGCACCATACCTAGGGAAGATTTCACTTATTATCAACCCGGCCACAGTTCTGGCCTTCTTGTCTGGTACTGCAAATGCTTCAGGCCAATTTGTTAGCCAATCGACAAAACTCACTATATAGTTGTTTCCTTGTGCAGTTTCCCCATATGGTCCTGATACATCCATACTCACTTTCTCGAAGGGAAGTTTGGTACGTCTGTTTCCTCCAAGGGTGCCATTTCCTGCCTTCTGCTCTGCGACTGGCACACTACACAACTTCGAACATAGTTAGTGACTTCTCCGTACAGTTTGGGCCAATAGTACTTTCTTCCTATGAGATCACATGTCCTATCAATTCCCATGTGACCCAACCTTTCGTGGCACTGTTCCAATATCTCTGGTCTTAAACTTTTGGGCACATACAACTTGGGTTTGACTTCTTCATCCCTTCCTGAGAGATAATACAGCCTTTCCTCTATTATGGCATACTTGGTGGTCTCTCCTGACTTCACCTTCTCTCTCAGAGCAGCTATTTCACTGTCTGCTTGCTCCTTCTCAATTCCTTCTGTCCAGTAAGGATCGGTTATTATCTGGGCGTCCCCTTCTTCGTCCGATTCTAATATAGGGCGATCTTTTAGCTTATTAGAGTTAATTACTCCTATTCTATAGGCTTTATCATCTACTCCCTGTTCTACCCTTACAGATCTTTCTTCCAGTTGTTTCGGTATTCTTGAGAGTAAATCTGCGCACGTGTTTTCCTTTCCTGCCAAATACTCTATCTTACAGTGGTAGCCACTTAACTTAAGTGCCCACTGTTGAATTTTTCTTATTATTTGTCCCTCTGCCTGCAATAGGTACTGCAGAGGCTTGTGGTCTGTCTTTATAGTGAAGACCGCACCATTTAAATAGTAGTCCAGTTTTTGGAGAGCATACATGATAGCATATGCTTCCCTCTCTATTACTGGCCACCTCTGTTGTGTCTCTGAGAGCTTATGGGAGAGGAAGTATATCGGTACTTCCTCTGGTATGCCTGGCACTGGTCCTTCCTTATCAGGACACGGCTGGGTAAGTACTGCCCCTACACACTGCTCACTGGCATCCGTGTATAATATCATGGGCTTGCTGAGGTCTGGATACGTCAGCAGTGGAACGGTCGTCAACTGTTCCTTTAGCGAATCAAATGCTCGTTGACAGTCCTCTGTCCACTTGAACCTAGCGTATTTCTTCGTCAGGGCCACTAGCGGTATGGCAATTCTTGAAAATGCCGGGACGAAGCGCCGGTAGTAGCCTATAGCTCCTATAAAACCTCTTACCTGCCTCACTGTCTTAGGCTCTGGCATTTCCCTTATGACCTTTACCTTATCCATGTCGGGTTTAATACCGTCTCCGTTTATGACGAAGCCTAAATACCTAGTTTCTTCCCTCAGAAACTGACACTTTGACAATTTCAATTTTAATCCGTGTTTCCTCAACCTTCCCAACACCTGTCTTAAATGAAAAAAGTGTTGTTCCACTGTCTCCGAAAATATCAAGATATCGTCTAAATACGCCATGGCAAAGCTCTCGTATCCTCCTAACACTATTGACATTAGCTGTTGGAAGACTCCCGGGGCATTAGCTAAACCGAATGGCATCACTCTGAACTGAAACAGTCCCAGGTGACACGCGAATGCGGCCTTCTCCTTGTCAGCCTCATCCAGGGCTACCTGCCAATACCCGGACCTCAAGTCCAACGTAGAGAAGTACTTTGCCTTCCCTAATAATGCCAAAATGTCGTCTATCAATGGCAATGGCACCGCCAACGGCTTCGATATAGAATTCAGCTTTCTAAAATCTACACAGAAACGGTGGCCGCCATCTTTTTACCTACTATTACTATTGGGAAGCTCAAGGAGAGATCGATCTTTCGATCATCCCAGCTTCCAACATTTCCTCTACTGCCTCTTCTACAAGGGGTCTTTTTATGTATAGGTGTTCGGTAGGGTTTTAATTTCACAGGGGGTGGTCTCCGGTGTCGATTTTCATTTCGACTGTGTGGGTCTGACCTAGCTCCTTGTCTGACTGGGCTACCACATCTCGATTGTTCCTTAACAGACCCCCCACTCTGGTTCTAAATTGATCCGGTGCTAATATATCCTCATCTAAGATTCCTTTTGTTTGCTCTACTAGCTTCCTTCGTTCCTCCTCGAATCTCACCCGATTCAGAGTTCGTAGGGGAAGTGCTCTCCCTATCTTCTCCCCTCTCCTAACCTTTATAGTCTTTTGGGCCTGGTTCACCATCATTATGGGCACCAACTCGGCTGCCTCCACTACCGTTTCGCATAGGGTTACCTCGTTATCTTCTAGGCCCTTTCCTTCTACAGGGACCAACTGCAGAGGTCCTCTCCGTACCTTTTTTCTGACATTAGCCTACCCTTTCCCGACACTGCGGTCCTAGGAGGTAACTTTACATCTTCCTCCACCACTATGGTTATCTCTTCCTCTGGTGGGCATCCCAATGGCGTTCTCTCGCCGTTCACCACCAACACAGTAGGATTAAACTCGATCTGGGCCTTCTGGCTCCGGAGCCAATCTTCTCCCAAGATTGCCTCTGTACACAGGTCGGGGGTTACGTAAAAATTTTGGGTGCTTTTCACCCTCCCAATCCTCACCGGGAGCCTCACCATCCCTTTTTATCTCCAGGGGGGCCCCATCTGCTTGCGTGATCTCTATGTCCGCTTCCCGTAACCTTCTCTTCCGTTTCACCCGCCTGTATGTCTCCTCTCATCAATGACACAGATGCTCCTGTGTCCACCAAAGCCCTCATCTCTCTACCACCTATCTCTGCTCTACAGGATAGTTCTCTCTCTTGCGTTAGCGAAGAGAACACCTGAGCTTTCTTCTTCCTGGGTCCCCACCTTTGGGTTAACCCAGCCATAGGCGCCGGTAGTAATAAATCACCTTCATTTTTTTTTATGAGGTGGAGTTCTGCGCCCCCTGCACCTGGGCGACCCCGGCCGGACCTCTCCCGGTCTCCCATGGCCGTTTCTAAGAATACAGTTTCTTTTCAGGTGTCCTGGCCTCCTGCAAAACCAGCACCTTCTTGCTGGACAGCTTGCCGCAAAGTGGCCCGCCCGACCACATGTCCAACATTTTGCTCTTTCCCTTTTTAACTGGGTTGGCCTTGTGTCTATCCTCGGGGAACCCGTCCTCTATTCAAGCGGTTCGCCCACCCACTGGTCCAATTTTTATTTCTCTCCTTTTTAACTGGGCCACCCTCCCTCTTAATTCTGGGGTGGCCCTGGCTTTTTTCCCTGGGCCGGTCTCTTGGGCTCAGCCTTCTTTGTTAATATCGGTGGGGCACCCTTCCTCAGCCCGCACCACTTGGCCAGGTGTCCTTTCTTACCACACCTGGTGCATCTGTCCTGATTGAAGTCTGGGGCAACCCCCACTTCGTCGGACATTCCGCCGCCCTGTGGTCCTCGTACCCACAGGTCCAGCAGACCAGCCCGTATCGACCCGGCGTGGGCTTATAAAAGCCATGCCTGGTCGACCATGCCCTTCTATTGGGGTCCTCCTCCCATAATTCTGCCCGATCCACCTCTTCCTTAACCCTCTGATTCCACACGGGGTTCTTCCGCCTACCCCCCCTTCTTCCAGCCTCTTGACTTGGTATCTGCTTCTTCCCACACCTCTTCACTTTATCCCACAACCCCTGGCTCTCCCTGGCCAGCTCTATCGCTGCCGACAGTCTGAGCGGTCCTTCTTTCAATACGTCGTGACGAACACGCTCGTCGCTCAGCGCCTCTACATACAGGTCCGCCAGTTGAGCCTGCATAACCGCATTATCCCTGACCACTTCGGGGAATGCCAATGACGATAGCTTCCCCGCTCGGGCCCCTAATTCTCCCGAGGTTTCATCCCGCAGCTGTGTTAGTTTTAAAAGGGCCCTCATGGCCTCTATGGCCCGACCTTTCGTCGGCGAATTCTTTGGTCAGCAGTTTTTTTATTTCTTCCCAAGCCAAGCGGGGTTGGTTCTCCACGAGCCCCCTTACGAACTCAGACGCTTTTCCCTTTGTGGCATCGTATGCCAAATACAGGGTTTCTTGGTCCGAGAGTTCGTAGATGGTTCGGCTCTTCTCGAGGATTGCCAGCCAGTTCTTAAACTCCTTCCCGCTGCCATCAAATACTGGGACCCTCGGTCCACCCAACAGCTTCCTTAGATCCACTGACAACCCCCGCCCTACTTCTTCTTCACCCCCCACTGCTCTATCTGACTCATAATCTGACATGTCTACAGAGAAAGACAGTCTATACAGCAACAATCGAGGTTGGGAAACAAAACAAGGTGTCCTACCTTACAGACGATTCTGTTCTTTCTTTTCCTTTGGTCCCGGGTCGTTCTGAGTTCTGTCTGAATTTTTCAGCAACGGCGGTCGATCGTGGTCTTCTCAGGGTTGAAATCCCTCGGTCACCACGGCACCATATGTGACGTGGTTGTCTCAGGGTTGATCCTGGTCACGGCACCACTTGTGACGGTTACACACCTGGCCCAGTGTCGGATCCTTTGGTTACGGCGCCAACGGTGACGTCGCTCCTCCTGGTCGCTCCTCCTGGGTCCAAGCGTGCCGCTCCAACCCTTTGGTCAGATGATCACCAGCCTCGCCTTTCCCGACTCGCTTCCAATACCTGGTCACTAAAGCAACTATACCGATCTCCGGTCTGTCTACCCACGCTGTGTTTAGATCTTAGACAGACGGGACCAGCAGGGATTTGGGCCGATACAAGTCGAGTCCGACGGGGTGGCAAAACACAAATAAAACAAAAACTCACGACACTAAACAAAATTGCTGATAAAAAGGGTAACAACCTTTTATATCTTAATGTCCGTTACATAAAAAACAAAATTGTTCTCAATTCCCGACCCGCTCTGTGGACTATGGCACCAAGCTTCTATCACACAATAGAAAAATGTCGAATTACCTACTTTCTAGAATCATGTATGTATGTCGGAGTGTGGTTCAGTTCGACACTGGGGCTAATTTCTATCGATCATTCGCAGTTGATTCTTCTCTCCGACTTGAGTTGTATTTCTTCTTCTTCGTCTGCTTGGGCTGGTAGTTTTCCTGTTTCAACTTGGTGGAAGATTTCTTGTTTCAACTTAGCCGCAACTCTCTGTCGTCTGAGGTGGTCTCTTCTCACTGCCGTCCGGGGCTGAACTTTAACTTCTCATCGACTTTCGGCTTGTCTGCATCTCCAATTCTTCTCAGGCTTTCAGGCAATCTTCTTCTTCGTCTACTTGGGCTGGAAGTTCTCCTGTCTTCGACTTGGGCTGGAAGGATTTCTTGTCTGAGGATTCTTCTGCCCGCAAAGGGGCGAGTGAATCGGGCCTGATGGCCGCGTTCAGGCTCTATCCCTGCCCGCGGTCCAACTCTCAACTCCAACTGCAACTCCAACTCAACTGATTTCTGTCGACTGGGGTCCTGCTTATATTGACGCCGCAACAAACTGGGGTGGGTCTGTCGGCGTCAGGGTTTTCTCGATAATTCCAAAAGCTGCATTAATTCTGTCTTTCCATTATCGCTATTGTTTTCACCCCTACTTCCTCATAGTACCTTTGGTGGGGCGGCGCACATCCATCTCTCTTAGTCTCTCGTATGTCAGGTGACCGCTTTAACCAATGGTTCCTGATCGGGCATTTCTTTCCTTCTCTTCCGCAGATCACGTGACCGTCTTCGACCAATCGTTCCTGATCGAGCATTTCTTTCCCTTCTCTTCCGCAGATCACGTGACCGTCTCCGACCAATTGTTATTGATCGAACATCCTTTCTCCTCTTGTTGCGGGCGTGGTTACATCGTTCTTGTTTAAAAAAAACAAAATCTAATTTTTCCTTTTTTTTTTTTTCGCACGTACGAAAAATGACCATCTTGGCCTTCTCTCACCTGGACTTTGTCAAACAGCCCGCTGCTAATTAGTCTTGACTTTAGAAAGGATCTTTTCCGCCTTCTTGGCGCCCTCCGTGAGCCAAAAGCAACTGTCCCTCTTTTTACCTCTTTGTTTTTCCTGATAGTCGAAAATCTTAATTATCTACTTTGAAAATGTCTCCACTTTATTAACGTGGGTGTCCAATTCTTAACAGGTCAGGATCTGTATATCGTTCCACCGGTCACTCCCCTCAACCCAAAGACACTTTTTCTCTGATTAAGATTGTTTCATTGTTCCCAAAATTTCTCTTTATCCAAATTGATAAGGTGTCTTTCCATGCAAAAGTAGGCTAGGTGCTTTGACCGATATCTGGCTTCCATCAAGCGGCCCGTTTTGATATCATGTCTTTTTTCCCTTTCTTTCTTCTTATTATTTATAATTCTATTCTTCCAATTGTCTTTCGAAAATCGGCCAAGACGCTGACCTAAATCTCTTTCTGACTCCTATCTCCACCCTCAATTGGGTCATGCATCATACAACTCTTTTTTCTCTTCTTCTTTTTTTTTTTTTTTTCTTTTCTTTCCTTCTTCTTCCCTTAAGATCGTCTAGTACAATCTTAGTGAGTTATTTTCAACTCAGTTATTTTCCGTTTTTCAACAACCTGTTTAGTAACCGAGTAAAAAAAAAATCAACAACCTGTTTAGTAACCGAAGTGAGGATTCAAATTGTGTTCCTCTATCCGTGGTGATGGGAGTGGAAACATCAAATCTGCTAACCCAACCAGTTATAAAATCATATGCAATTGATTTCGCACTGATATCAGTAAGGAAATTATTTCATCAATGCAGGTAAGGAGATGGTAATATTCATGGCAAGGAGGGAATGGTCCGATGATGTCGATATGGGCAGGGTCAAATCGAGTATCAGGAACAGGAAAAAATGTAGGAGCTAATTTAGTGTCTCTCCCTATTTTGGCTTTTTGACATGGAACACAATGACGTGTCCTATCCCTAGTATCCATGTTGATTCCGGGCCAAATATAATTTTTACTAATTAACCTGCTGGTCGCTTTAATACCTGAATGTGATATTGAGTGCAGATTTTCAAATAGTTTTCGACGGAGATTTTTCGAAATGCCGAAAATTTCCTGTAGAAATGTCACATCAAATGGAATGTTTTACTTGTTGAATATATATTTTCTTCATTTGTAATGAAGAATTATTGTCCTCTAGAAGAGATTTTAGATCTTCATAATCTTTTTAGGAAGTGGCAATAGCTTCAAAATCGATGACTGGAGTTATATAAATTGTAGAAATATTCCTGGAGAGTGTGTCTGCTAAAATGTTTGCATAGCATTTGATATTTCGATTATTAGTTGTAAATTGGCAGGTGAAAACGAGGTACCTAAGTCCCCGAGGAGAAAATTTATCTAATTTTGCTTTGATTGCTCCAATTAAATGTTCATGGTCTGTGAGAACGTGAAAAGACCTCCCTTCCAAGAGATTTCGGAAGTGTCGGATGGCACACAACACTGCTAGTAGCTCTCGTCTGAAAGTGCTGTACCGAGTAGCGGTTTCTGATAATTTCTTTGAGAAGAAAGACACGGGTAACCATTCATCTAATTCACGTTGTTGCAAGACTGCTCGAATGGCAAAACTCCAGGCATCTACTGCCAAGAATAACTTTGCTTCATCATTGGGAAAAGTGAGGTTACTAACATTAGCTAACTTTTTCTTTGCCAAATTAAATACTGACAACTCTTCTTCAGAAAGATTTATATCACAGTTCTTTTTCTTTTGTCCTTGAAGAACATCTGTCAATGGAGAAACTATTTCCGTCAAGTTGGGGATAAATTTCGTATAAAAATTCCCCATGCCAAAGAATTGACGTAGATTTCTTTTAAAGTTTTAGGAAACGGAAAACAGCGAATAGCTTCGGTTCTTTAAGGTTTGATACCATTTTTATCAATTATATGACCTAAAAAGTCAACTTCAGACAAACCAAATTTACATTTAATTTTATGCCTTACAATACCATATTTTTGAAATCTTTCTTGTAAATATCGTTTATGTTATTCTGGTAAAGAGCTGGCAATAAGCATGTCATCGATGTAAGATAAAACTGAATCTAGTCCTTGAAGAACTAGGTTCATAAATATTTGAAAGAATTGGGCCGCATTCCGTAGTCCAAACGGTAAACATAAGGATTCCTAAAGTCCAAATGGCGTTTTGATGACTCTCTTCTTTATGTCAGAGTCATCTACGGCTATCTGATGGCTTGGATGAGGGTAAATTAAAAAAAAATAATTCCATGTAGTTGGCTGGTAAAATCTTAAATATTCGCAATTGGGTGCCTATCAAGAAGAGTAATTGCGTTCATTTTGCGGTAATCACCATAAGGTCTCCAGATGGTTTCTGTTTTGGTACCATGTGTGGAGGTGAAGACCTCTCGCTTTTCGAAATGAGAATTACTCAGAGGTTTGCTAAGTGCTGGATTCCTGTTTTGGTAATGTCGAGGTCGTGAAAGGCAGGTGGACCAGTTGCTTCACTGCAGTGTTTGATGTCATGTTTTCTCACAGGAGTATTGAATTTTGATTCGGTTATATCTTCGGACAATATTTCCAAAAGTTCGGGATTTTGTCCTGCTGTTGCAACTTTGGGACTAAGAAGTGTTGTAGACTTTAAGCAGCCAATTAGATTTGATGACAGTCTTTGTGTCAATCCATTGTTGTCTTTTAAAGTTGATTAGCAGACCATAATGATGCAAAAAGTCCGCACACAGTATTGATGTATTGATGTCGGCCATCAAGTTCATTGGAAATCACGTCGTAGCGACAAGTGTGATGCATTTATGCCCATGTGTGTGGATAATCGAATCATTTACCGCTCGTTATTTGAGCTTTCCTGGGTCCTTTAATTTCTCTAACTGGAATTAGCGATATTTGTGATCCACTATCGATCAGGAATACTGTTTTTGAATTTTTGTCAATTATTTGGAAAAATCGAATTGAGTCTGAAATGCCAACGTGTCCCGCTGACGAAGATTGTTGGCTTATTCATTTCCCTGGAATTTGTATTTGCAAGAAGTCGTGCATTTTATACTCCTGTCACCGAATCTCTTGTGGTAATAACAGATATCACTCCTTCCTTTTGACTTACTCCTATATCGTTGTCTGCTTCTCGATGAACTGTATTGCTGGTGTCTTTGCATTTGTCGAATCTCTTTTAGTTAAGTCGTCTATTTGATTTTTCAACAATTTATTTTCCTCCTGTATTTGGGTGATGTCATTATTCGGCATTCGTGCACATGCAACTAGGTTGTCTAGGGTCATGACTTATTCATGGCTATATTGTCTCCCATTGCTGTTAAGGATACCTCGGCCATTTGTAGCACCTTTCCTATAAATATGTGTTTTAAAACATCATCATCCAACATCCTGACCGAGTCTGTAAACGGTGTAGAAATTGAGATGATTTTTTTATCTCATAATGTTTCAGTTTTCAATAATTGTTGCAGCCTCCATCTCTCAGATAGTGAAGTTTAGAGTATTAATTCCTTTTTTAATTTGTCGTACGGGTTGGTTTGTGGTGAATTTAACAGAAGATCTCTTAGACACTTGGGCTTGAGCTAAAACAGAAACTACGCAAACAATTATTTGCTTTAATAATGAAACATTTTTCATTCAGGAAACAGCTTCCAAGTGGATAAAAAAAATCCGGTTCATTGTTAGAGAATACAGATAAGTTTTCAAAAGCAACGGCTGATTTGGGTTCCTCGTGTGATTTTTTGATTTTATCATTTTCTATAGCAATTTTACGAGTTTTGTAAAAAAATAAATGCGCATGCATATGCAGTATCAAAAGGTTGTAGCACGTAAAAAAATTATTCACCACTTAACGATATAGAATATTTTATTTTTAAATATTCTGAGAAAATTTCTTAATGGAACACAATATATATTGTACCTGGGCCATTTGTGTCATCTTTCCTATAAATATGTGTTGTAAAACACCATCAACCAACATCTTTTTAATTTGTCGTACGGTTTGGTTTGTAGATACTGTAGACTTGTGGCTCTTTCTTGAGATAATGCAGAAACAACTCAAGTGAATTTTTGTTTTTGTGATGAAATATTTTTCATCAGAAAAACATCTTCCAGACGGATAAAAACAGTTCAGGAGCCATTGTTAGAGAATTACAGGGTATGTTTTCAAAGGTAGCATCTAATTTGGCTTCCTTCATTTTTTGTTCTGTGTAAGTTTCTTTTTTTAATTTTTTTTATTTTATTAGAAAAAAATAAATTGACCAGACGGCAAAATTCGCTGAAACCTTGATTAAAAATCGCCGTTCGTAGTGAAATCAGATAAGCCTATTTTTAATTTCGGATTCTGATTCAGAAGGTAAAAAGAAATATCTCTTCTTTCCAAGAATATACTTGTAGAATCTACGTTACTCCTGAGTTTTATACATTAAATCATATTGAGACAGAATCGGGACCTGAGAATGAAACAGACACTGGAGATGACCGACATAGCGCTGATGTAACGTATATAAAGTGAAATTTAGGCCTACGAATGTGACTCTGATAAATAGGCTATCGAAGGAACAATCTCTCTTTCTCCCTCTTCCGGTAATCTATCTTAAAACATCTGTTCGTTCGTGAATTGCTTCCTGTTTGAGAAAAGCAAGTAGTATGTTTGTTGAGTTTACCTCCTCGATAACCCGTATCAACAAGGTTAATATATATGAACAAGGTTAAAATAAATTGTCGTTTGCACTTTACAATGTGACAGGTTTTAGTTATACCATTTACGAAGCTCAATTTTTAAAAAGATATTTTCAGAGTATCATTTTCATATTTGAACAAAAATTGGCGAAATATTATTCTTAGTGTTTTCGTTTTTACAATTAAATGAAGTGATATTTTTTAAATATCAGCATTCATATCTTTTTTTTTTATCGATTACTGTATTTGATGTCATACTATATTTTCATCGGGGAATATTGATTGGCTGGTTGATTTTTAACATCTATGGGTTATTTAATGCCAAAATGTAAATAATTTAAACAATTTTATGGTTTCAACAAAATATATTTTGACCGCAATTATATGCCTTCAACTACAAAGGTATTGTTGCTAATTCTTTTTACATAAAAATGTATTGTTGGTATTTTTACTATAAAAAAAGTATTTTTTATACTTTCCTTGTTTTGTTTTTGTTTGGAAATTCACTATTTGTTCATAGATGGGAACCTAACAAGTACTGCCACCTCGGGTCATGGTAAACTTGGGAACAATAGTAATTAAGAGGCGGTTTCACGCTCTTCAGAACCTTCAAATCTCCAGATCAGAAGCCTTACTGCCGGATGTAGTTTATCATCAAACCCAAGACTAAAGGAATATTGAGAAAATAGTGTAAGATACATGAAATATTATTGGAACTTTACTTATGTTTGTAGCAAATGATGAGCCTAAAATAAAAATTACAAATTGGAGATACCAAAATCAAACAAGTGCATAAATTTAAATATCTGGGAAGTGTTTTATCAGAGGGCGAAAAGTGCAACACTGAAAGGCGCATTGGGGTAGCCAAAGGTGCCTTCAAAAAGCTAAGCATAGTATTAAGAAACAAATTACACTCGAAACAAGGAAAAGGGTCACTGAACTGTTACGTGATATCTGTTCTCCCATATGGCAATAGATGCTAGGCAATCTCCTCAAAGATGAAGATAAGATTCGAAACAAGAGAAGGATACTGAGGATACCTTGGATCAAACATGGGATCAAGGACAAAGTTTTAGAGAAAATGAAACAAAAAGCAAACTTAAGCTTACATCTGAAAGAGACAGTTGAAATTTCTAGGGCACATAATGAGGAAAGAAGGCTTGGATATTTTGATACTCACAGGACATGTTGAAGGCAAGAGGGACATTGGAAAACAATGCATAACCTATTTAGTGATCTTGAGTGAATGGATAGCGGAACAAGTTTTAGGAGAAATGACAGAAAGACAAAAGTTATTGAGCTATGACGGGCAGGAAATTGTGGAGAGCCATGATGTCTTTCGTTCTGAAGAGACACTACACAACAAGAAGAAGAATCTGTTTGTGCAATTATTGTCTGATCCCTTAAAAATTCTAACGGAAGGTTTCATCCGGACATCTGACACCCAGACATACGCTGAAAATCAGAAAGCAACAAAAAAAAAAAAAAAAAAAACATCAAAGAAATTGATTTTCGGTTCGACATTCGTAATCGGTCCAACATTAAAACAAACAAAAAGATTTTTCAGTTCATGAAAAGAAATTAAAGAAATACATTTATCTGATCCCATTTTATATTAGTTAACAAGTTTAAGAAAGAACTTTTCAAGGTGACTTTTCTTCTTACACCATTTCAGTTTATTTTAAATAGAAAATAATGTGAATACATTTGTTATTTGTGATATTCAAATGTAACTTGATTTTTCTCTTTTACCATTCAGCTACAAATATCCGAAAGTCTTAACACAACAATGCATATTTCTTAAATTCAGCGAACGTTTGACAAGGTTAGAAAAATTCTGGAAAATGGTGTGAAGACTGAATAATTTTGCTAGGAATTTAGATGAATAAATAACTGCCGGGATTACACACCCAAATTTATTATATATATATATATATATATATATATATATATATATATATATATATATATATATATATATATATATATATATATATATATATATATATATATATATACATATATATATATATATATATATATATATATATATATATATATATATATATATATATATATATATATATATATAGAGAGAGAGAGAGAAAGAGAGCATATTATATACTGAAGATCACGATGCAAACAGTTCGCGGATATACGTCCAAAATAACCTTAGAATCAAACAATTTTTAAAACCATGTCTAGTAGGTGATCATGTTTCTCTACGGCTTTTCTTTTTTAAATATCGGTAAACTCTGCACTATCCTGGCTGTTCTTGAGAAATCTAGTGTAGTGCTTTGCTGTTACCCTCTCTACGATTCTGAATTCAAAGTTGTCCTTCTTCTAGACTGGTTTCTCTTTTAAGGCTAAAGAGTCCAGTCTACTCTATTTTTTTACTCATTATAAATTAGCAGGAGGGAGAAATATTTATTCATACCTTTCCAGAGATTATCAGTGAGAAATGACCGCAAGAGTTTTAGGCGATATTTGAACTCGACTTGTCACCGCGCCGATAAATGTTGCACCTTCTGCACTTTTCATATAAGCACTTTGTGACAGGAATTAGCGTATTAGAGATTCAATCGAAGATATTGAATATCTTAATCAAAAGTGGTGAGTATGTTTGTAAATTGATCAATCTATCACATTTTAATTACCATAATCATTCTTCTATAATACGCACCTTTTATCGTAGATTAATAAATGTAATACAGAGTGCGGCAGAAATACATCCCATACTTAAAGGCTGACAAAAGGACTAAGGTAACTGATATTAAAAAATATATTTCACTGTTATTTTAAGAAAGGGCTACATTCTTTTTTTACTAGGTTTTAAAAATGACACAACAAATGGTGGCCTATATTCGCCATACACTGTTGTAGACGCTTTCTAAAGTTTTCCATCACTGGGTCTTCGGGGTCTTCCAGGCGTCTACCTTTTAAGCGCTGAACCTGTAACCCTGAAATATTCAACGGATTTTCTATTCGGAACATCCTGCCAATGTAACATGAAACGAACACAAAAAGCTCTTTGGGTTGCAATTACAGTCTTAAAAGAAAAACACTAGTCTTAAAAGAAAAACAAAACATTTTAATAGTAAACGCAAGGTGTACATCTGTGCAAGCCATGATGACAACCGATGATATATAAAATAAATTGTAAGGTATTAACTAGATGAAGACGCCATTATCACTTGCCTACGTTCACTAGCATCACACAGAGGACAGTTTAAAATATGGGAGGTATTTCTACCGGACCCTGTAGTTAGCAGTGCCTATTTTACATGGGAACAAAATATTAATATCAACCGGCCATATACGTCGTCATATTCAGAACAGTATAATCGAAATTAAGTTATATCTATTTCATTTCATATCTACTAATAATTCTTAACTTAGTTTAAATTACGAACCAAACACTGAATTACATTTAGATATTAAATAAGTTTTAGTTTACTTCATCGTTTTCCGTGTCAAAGTTGACGTCATGACAGTTTGATCTCAATGTAGTAGATTTCTTTGTTATTTTCAATGTCGTCCATAAAATCCTCTTGCTTTCCTTCCTCAAAAAAGAATGTCATCACTACCATCCAGTGCATTCATGATGCAGCATTTTTGAAAGACTTTACAACAGTAGTTACTGTCAATCTTTCAATATCCATTTATATATAACGGAACTAGTCGGTTCTTGTTGCCTTTTTGTGCGTTTATCCTAAACTAGCAGTAGAGCAACCCCGGCGTTGCCCGGGGATGTAACAATAAGAGATAGATCAAGTATCGACCATCATAAAGACTGAAAAATAAAATTGACAAAGATTATTGTTTAAGGTTGACGGACACGCATGTCTTAATTAGTTTTTTTTTTTTACGAATTGGTCAAACCCAAACAAAAACATTGTTTTCAATCGTTATGAGTCTACCGATTGAATAGAATTTTATTATAAACATTTGTCTTGTAAATGGAATTTTTAAAGCATTCTGAATGTAAAAATAAAGAAAAAAAGTGTGCAAGACAATAAGAAACACTACCTGCCAAAAAAGTGAAGTTTTGTTGAAATCGGTTGAAAAATTTAGTAAACCTGATCCCATATATAAACGAACACACACACACACACACACACACACACACACACACACACACACACACACACACACACACACAAAAAGAACCTGGGTTTTACTATAAGTATAACTCGATATGAGTTGTCCCCCTTTCATTCTCGCGATGCCTCTTAATCATGTTTTCAAATTGTTTTTGTGCAAAAACAATTGTCTTTTTCCAATTTCTGGCGCTTTCATAACCACCGCAAGGTAATTTTACGTAGTCCTGTGAAGTTTTGTTGTAATCAGTTGAAAAATATAGGAAATCCGATCCAATATATAAACGTACAGACACACACACACACAACCTGGGTTTTATCATAAGTATGATACTGTGTAAACTTTATTTTTCAGAATACAATTCAAACCGTTGGAATTCTTATTTATATCGATACGAACTGGATATAAGTACAAATTTTAAATTTAGTTGCTACAAATTCTCTTGTTTAAATACAAAATGTCAGTGAGTATTTTACACAAGATGTATTTTTCCAGAATTTCGTAGTCAAAAGATATGTATGCGTATTATACACGAATAAATATGGTAATAAAATGAAAAATTACTGTATTTTATTACAGAATTATACGTTCAAGTTTTCTTTAAAAATCCAGCTTGCATATTGTACCATAAACGTTATTGGACCAATGGATGAAGTTACTAGTATCTACATATCTATATTCAGTGAAATACTCCTTTATTGACTCCGAAAATTGGCCTATATTGCATGTTTTCTGGCAGAAATATATAGCCATTGTTTTGTTAAGTTTTCAGAATTTGATTTATTAATTAAATATTTATTAATTATATATATATTTTTTTTATTAATAACCAGTTATACTTGTTATTCAATACAATTCTGAATAAATGATGAAAGAAATAAAACAAAAATGACTTTGCTTAACTTATTTATGATTTATTATACAGCTTACTGTAACAATAAAGATTTGATGACGTGTTAATCTTTTAATGCCAATTCTTCCACGAGTTGAACATATTTTTAAAACTGTGTTTTTGCTAAGAAGGGCGCACTAATTTTGATTATTTTATGAATAATATACACAGAATAGGCTAAACTACAATATTTGCTGACACGTCGGGTTAAAATACAATTTATAATTCCTTAATTTAGATTCATTTTCGTCAACTTTCTGCAACCAAGTCTAGGCAGTAAGAGGTCAATAAAACATTTTGCCTACCTGGTTCAGGTTTCAAACACTACCGACGCCTTAATAGAAAATCAATAGGATGCGGGGGAAATAATGGTTATTATAATCACCGAAATAAATTCGAATCTCGCTCGAGGAAGTTTCTGTTAACTTTGAATTAATAGCTTTAGGAAAAGGCATGAACCCACATCTTCCTGCACTCTGTCGCATCAATAGATATCATGATAACATTGTCTCACTGCTGGTATGCCATGATGTTAGATGAGGAAGCGAATGGGAAGCTACTCTCTCATAACTAATTTCGTTTATTCGTTGAGTCACCAATAAGTATCAAATCCTTATATCAGATTTTGATCTCGACTCAGTGCCATGTTCACCAAAGGTTGTATCGATGTCGACAATCAATTGATTATTAGAGGGAGTACAAGTATACGGACTAGACTTTCGTAGATATAAAACGTAAGACCAGTTTCTGACAGAGAGTTTAGTAAAAAAAGAAAAGAAAAGAAACAGTCATATATAAATATATATGTGATATAAGGAGTTACACACAACTTGGAAAATTGGATAGAATTACCTCCACTAACAGACTTACAAATTCAGTGACACCCACCACATAATTTTCTCGATAATTGGGCAATCGTATACGTCACCAACATCTGTGTGGAGACATCTGGAAAAAGTTATGAAAAAGTGGTTAGACTGAAAAGTCAGGTCGTAGTAAGAGGTTAAAAAGGGAAATATTTGGCAATGTTTTCAAGGGCAAGTGAATAAATAATCTTCTCTTTAGGTGGTGAGGAAATTAAAACAATTTTCTCGTTATGATTGCTTTTTGAGTTTTGAGGCAACAAGTTGATGTTTTTCATTCATTCGCTAACCTCCATTTTAAAAAACTCATTTTAGATATTCCTTTCTATTTATATTCAACGAAATGGACAAGTTAAGTGATGACATTACATAGATATATGTATGTATATATATGTCATTATGTATATATATGTACGTATATATATGTACGTATATATATGCCATTATATATATATATATATATATAAGCCATTGTCAAAGGTGACAATTACATTTCAATATATCAAACAATACACGGACGAAACAATAATGATAGTCTGTTTTTGTTGCATGAAAAATTTCCCATATTTAATACTTCTCGTTTTCACTCTCGCGTGGTTGTCACGAGCTGCGACGCGATATAGATTGGATTTAAACATGTATCAATATGGTCATTTCCTTTCGTCTTTCAATGATAATCAGACAACATGAAAGGAACTTACTTAAAATAAATAGACACAGCTTGTCCATATTATTTAATGAAACATGCATCAATATATATATATATATATATATATATATATATATATAAGCGAACACTGAGGTTTACAGCCAGGGCGACAGTTTGTTTCATGGTTAAACGCAATCTTCAGACCATGTTCAAGTAGTTGAACATACCTTAAAACATATCTTTTGATACCAGATGAACATTAATTTCGATTACTTTATTTTCATCACTAATATACACGGATAAGACTAAAATAAAATATCGTTAATAGCTTTAGGAAAAAGCACGAGTCCACATCTTGCTGCACTCTGTCGTATGAACAGATATCATGCTAATACTGTTTCATTATTGGTATGCCATGATGTTAGATCAGGAAGACAATTGGGAGCCACTCTCCTATAACTAATTTAACTTACTCCTTGACTTCAACATGCCATATCATCTTGAAACACTGATTCTCATACCATCACCGAATTTAAGCAACGTCGAGCTTGGTCAGTACTTAGATGGGTAACAGCTTGGCCTGAAGATTGCGTTTACGCATGAAACAAACTGTCGCCTTTGGTTATTAACCTCAATGTCTACTTTTATATTTACATAAGATTTATCCATGATATTGAGCACTTTAATCCATGACAATAACATGCTTTAAAACTACACTTTTTATATATATATATATATATATATATATATATATATATATATATATATATATATATATATATATATATATATATAAAGATATAGTTTTAGGTATGCTATATTTATGGGTTAAAGAGCCGAATATCAGGGATAGAGCATATGCGAATATAATTTAATTTATTTTATGCAAATTTTTAGTCAGCCAATGCCGTGGAAGCGATTTAATAGATTCAGGTATTTAAATATCGTCCTACCTAGCTTCTGAATTTCATTTCATGCATGAATAAAGTGACTTTAAATGTGATATGCTTATCTGTGTTAGATAGGCGAGTATAAGTATTTAAAAGTAAATGCTGTTCTACTAGGATTTTCAAGCACAGCTATCTCCTGTGTTTATAGAGTATAACCAAAAAAATAAAAAAAAATACGGTGAACGGCAATTCTCTGCTCAGAAATTCTTCTTGATAAAAGAGGTCGGAGGAGAATGGCCAGGTTGGTTCAAGCTATCAAAAAGACAACGGTAGCAACTCTTTACAACGGAGGTATACAGAAGAGCATCTTTGAACGTACAATATATCGAACCTTGAAGTAGATAGGATACAGCAGATAAAAAAAAACAAACATGTCTCGTACCACTACGGTCAAACGAGAACAAGAAACACAGGCTACAAAAATTGTACAACAGAACATTGAAAAAACGTTGGCTAGTCTGATGAATCTCAAGTTTTGTTGTGCCATTTGTTGACAAGGTCAGGGTGTCGCGTAAACAACAGGAGATAATGGATCCATTCTGCTTTGCATCAATCGTTTAGTCTGGTGCTGATGGTATAATGGTATGGAGGATATCTCATTGCCATATATTGTGACCATTGCTACTAAAAAAGGTCACTTAAATCTACACCCTAACTACATCACTCAATTTATGACAATGGTTCATCCGTACTTACAAATCAAAGATCGTTTTAGATTACTTCATAGAACATAGCAATGAGTTTTTTTTATGTTGTCACCGAATCTTAATCACATAGTCCCCCTTTGGAATGTGGTAGAAAGTTAGATTCGGATTCTTAGTGTACATCCAACCATCTAGAAGAATTGCAGGATGCCATGATAATAGCAACTTCCTGCACCCAGAACACCCTCGAATTCACGACAAGAATAAGAGGCAATTCTAAAGAAAAAGACGTGTTCTAATCGATTAAGAAAAGATTATATTTAATAAAATGACCGGTTATAGGTGGCTGGCTTGTTGATGTTATCGTCCTCTGGAGTTGATCTCATCACCTTTCGAACGTGCCTGAAAACTATAACACGGATGGCCCAAGATTGTGAGTAAAATTAGGTAGATGGAAATATTTGTGAGCCGCCGTTGGTAGTGTTAGCACAAAGTGATAAGTCATCGTGACTGAAAGTTTTCAGGATGCTGATAATGCACTCTCTCTCGCAGAATCTGTAACTAAGGTTCGCTCAGTATAGTTGCAGTATAAACCACACGTGGGCTCTGCGGCTTTTGAACAAACACAAATGTGCCTGAGCAGGTGTCTGCAACAGGGATTGGCTATCAACCTTAGTATACAGACATACTCGGCTACTTGGATACGAGTGTCCAGCCATTAAATTATATATATATATATATATATATATATATATATATATATATATATATATATATGCGTGTGTGTGTAATAAATTTGCATGTGATCCCGAAAGTTAATGATATTTAGGAAAACCTTCATGAAAACATATACCGAAAAATGGAGAACGCATGAATAAAAACAATTCTTGAATTTATTTTCTAGCCATTCTGAAGAATTTCCATCTCAAAATTCGGACACTTAAAAGTGGAGAATATAAAAAATGTTAAATGATTTTTTAAAAAGTCACTCATTTTCTTCTAGTTTCGACCAACACCAGCTTGGGAAAAATAATATAAGATTGAATTATTTTAAACACACACAAATGCATGCACGCATCACACATTTTTTCGTTATCCATCTGATGAAGCTGTTAAGAGGTCAAAAGCATTATCGGATATTGTTCTCGGGACATATTTTCATGAACGTTTTTCCAAATGTCAATAATATATATATATATGTGTGTGTGTGTGAGCGCATGCTCGTGTATGAACATTTTTAGTTTTATCTGTCTCCATATTAAAGCGTTTATAGATTTAAATGACTAAATATTGATTTTTTCTACGACGATGAAAGTCTTTTGTTAAAGATGAAAGTCTTTTACGCAATAATATTTATTTTTCAACATAATCTCCTTCCTAATCATTGGTTGTGTTTTTTTTTTGTTTTTTTTTTACAATCTTTACATTTATTCAGGTAAGTGGCAATTCAAGAGCCAGGTAGAAGAATTCAAACATTTAATGTGTGTTGTTGGAGTTACTATGTGTTCTTAGTTTCTAGGGAGATATAGTGGGAGGTGTTCATAACAAAGTAGGTGGAGGAATCGAGATGAAACTCCTGAAAAAAACAGTTTTTTATAACATAAACTAGGTTCTTATATCCGGACTTTTTCGAACAAACTTGATATGACCTTTGTTTCTAGGCTGACCTTTAATCTTTCAAGGTTGACCTTTAAACTTTCACATCCGTCTAACCTTGATACACCTTCTTTTCCTCATGAATATGTAAGAGGGGAAAAAAGAAGAGAGACTAAGGAAAAAGAAAGAGGGGGTGAATTATAATTTGAAAGCGAGAAAGAGAGAAAGGGTGTGAAAGAGAAAAGTAAATCGGGACAAAAGTAGAGAAAGAAAGTAAGAAGGTGAGGAACAAAGAGAGAAAAAGAAGAAAAAAGAATTGAGGGACGTAAAAAGATAAAAAGCAGAGATAAGTGGGGAAGAGACATGATAGAGAAGGGGGAAAGAGAGGAGCGAGAAGCTGAGAATGGAAAGAGAGGAAAAGAGGGAGGATGAAAGAGAAACTGAGAAAAATATCGAATGAGAGAAAGAAAAACTGAAAGGCAGAAAGAAGAAAGAGAGAGAGAGAGAGAGAGAGGGAGAGAGAGAGGGGTGCAGGAAATAAGAAGGAGAGGGAAAGATTGAAATGACGTACGGAGAGATAAAGTGAGAATATCATTCTAGAAAGGAGAGTTCCAATCAGGAAGTGACTAAATGAGAGAGGGGTAACGGAGAAGGAAGTGAGTGAGAGAGCGAAAGTAAGAGAAATAGGAAAAGAAAGTATTTGGTTTTGAGGTGTGTGTGTGTGTGCGCGCGTGCGAGAGAGAGAAAGAGAGAGAGAGAGAGAGAGAAATGGAAAAGAGTACGTGGAATTTATTAAACCCAACATAATTTGACAAAAGAACATCCTAGAAAGATAAATAATATTGTTTTGCTTTGCCGTTATATAGCATTAGGAGTGTTTAGCATTAACTAATTTCATTCAATATGATCGCTTTTTAACCAGCTGTCATATTCGCATGAATTTAAGTCTGTCAAAATTGATATATTTTTGCTTATTGATTCTAACCTTGAAAAGAAATAACATTTTCATTATATGATCTTTTTTTTAATGTCGAGAATCTAAATTATTTATTACTTTTGTTTATTAAACCAAACGATATTATTCAGTTATCAAAAATTTACATATAGAGATCAGCATACTATGCATTCTTATTACTTTCATCTGTTATTTTACCTACAAGATTAGGGAAATCAAAGAAATGTCATGGATGTTTACTCAATTCGTTATTGTTTATACAATCGTGGCTAAATCGGCGACGGTGATCAACATTTTAACCTAAACGGAATCATCTTTTTATATCTTTGTTGGAATTCATATAGAGTTCTTTATCACAAACTACTGAAATTGGAACAAATTGTTACACTGAAGTGAGCAAGTGGCTCGTTTGAAGGACACATTGAAATGGAAAATAGATTTTTCTGTGTAAAGAAGTTGACCGATGATTTGGCCGAACTGTAAATGCAACACAAGAAAAGATCAAGGACTGCGGATGAGAGATTTTTGCTCATGTGATGTATTCACTAAACTGTAATCTTCAGACAATCATTTGTTTAATTCCAGGCAACACTCAGTTAATTACGTCAGTGTTTCCAATAAGTGGAAGATATTGAAAATTTTCTGGAAGGGTTAATCAAATTGGAATAGTTCTATGATAATGAAATACACACTTTAGTTGAGAGATTGCGTAAGTTAGAGACACTAATACAATAACTTAATAATATTGACATAAATTGGTTGGAATAAAAGATTATGTCAAAAGTCAGGAAAATTAAATCACCTTAGTTATTTATAAAACTTTGCGATATATGAGTGATATCAACAAACTCATATTGACGAAAATAAGCAGTTTCAACATATAAAAGACAAAATGTTCTGGTAGGATAGAATTATGAAATCACCTGTGCAAAAAAGGTGATTATCTCCGTGTTGTTAAATCGAAAGGGTCGTATGAAGGTCGGTGAGTGACGTCAGTTGATGAAATCGAGACCGAATGATAATAGACGCCTTCATAAGCCAGCAGTACTAAGACGAATAGAAGAAACGACAACATCCGACCAAGGAACATAGAAGAAACTATCGGCCTGCTCGTTTTCTCTTCATAAAATATTACATATACGACCATTTCCCTTTCGCCTATTCACACTGCATATGCATTATAATTTCTGTGTGGTACAAAATAATGAAAGGTAGATACATAGTTGTATATAATATCTTGTATAACAGCGGTATTAGAGAACAACGTATATTTATCATTCCTCTCATTCAGCCATCCTGATCTTTCCTTCCGTTGTGTTAGTATATCACGGGTACACTTATGGCTATAATGGGGAACTGAAAACTGGAAATATTATCTTTTTCCAACCCCACCCCATACATGAAAGATATCTGTAGGTGGTAGAACGAAACGGTAACACATGTTATTCAATAAATATCGAAAGTTTAAAAATAAATGCATTTTATTCTAATCCAAACGAATGTTTTTACCAATGGAGTAATTTTTTGTTTTTGGTTCATTTTTCAAATTTTGATATTTTACAGTAGATATTTTCAGAATTAATTTAATCATTCCTGGTGAGTATAGGAATAAATATTGAAATATTTTAAGAAAAAAAGAAAGAAGAATTCCATCTCCTTTTGTGGCAGTCATAGCTCTCCACAGATACTTTTTGTTTATTATCTGAGAATTACCAAAACGAAAGACTTCACGGGAAAAGTAGGGTCGTTATTTCTCATTGGCTTCTTCACGAGTGACTTTTTTTCTAAATTCAACTTTGTCCTCTTAGATTGGCAGCCATACAAGTTTAGGGGGTCAAGTCTATTTTGATATATAAAGCATATCAGGGGTGAAAGGAGATGAGATAAAAGAGATGAGATAAAAGAGATGAGATGCCATTTTCCAGTAAACTTAACACAAAAGACATCGCCGATTCCACTTTACGACAACCGTCACGCTACACACACGACCGAAAGAAATATATAAAGTAAATCTTGCTTCGTTTTATCTCTGTGGATATCTTGGTTCCGTTTTAAATAGGCATCTGCTCCTGCCAATCTATCTATCTATCTATCTATCTATCTATCTATCTATCTATCTATCTATCTATCTATCTATCTATCGTTGTCAGATTGTCCTTATTTTAGCATTTATTCGAGTTTGTCCACATCTCATTTTATTTCTTTTAGTAGACATGTAACTATGCCCTTCATTGCGTAGAAGTAACATTTCCTTTGTCTTTGTCGATAAGCTTGATGCAATATGGTGCCTATTGGTCAGCGTCCGGCATTGCTCATACTTCCCTGACCCACATTCGACTGTGTTCCACCAGTGCCATTTGCCCCACCTTTGCTTTTCCCCGGGTAATATATTGTAATATATGTCGCTTCTGTAAATTTTAATGACAACGGATGTCGACAACACGACAGTCATTGACTTTATGAACTCCGGATTTAAAAATCGTTATTTTACTGTTATTGCTATTTTTATGGTCATCTTTCTTTTTGTTTTTCTCTTACATCGCGCGACAAAATGTTCAACTGTAGCTATGTTTCTGTCTGCACTATTTCAAGAAAAATGTAACCTTTTGGAATTTAATCGATCTATAAATTGTGACAAGTCATAAAATTTGATTGTTAATCTTCAGTAAGATTTTGCAAAAGGATTTATCAACGAATATCAAGCAATCTCATTAAAAGAGAGAGAGAGAGAGAGAGAGGAGAAGAATAAGCGTAAATGAGTGAATGACTGGTAACGGCAATAGTAATATATTTTCTTATAAGGAAACATTTGGCATTCATTGAACGAGCAGCCAGTGCTACTCTTGGTTGAAATTTATAAAATGTTAAACAATTTTTTTTCTCAGTAAAATAGGTTTCTTAAGACCAGTAACTGTTATTGCTCTTTCCAGTATTGATGGGGCTTTCTTTCCTAACCTTTTGTTTGAAGTAGTGTGGAAAGCCAACATTTCAGGTCTTGACTGGCAGAATTCACCAAGTCACGTTTTCAACTGCAGGTCGTTAATGAACAAAACGCCTCGCAGATCCAAAAAAAAAAAAAAAAAAAAAGGATGAGAATCTGAAGGGCGCTAAATCAGGGGTGTATGGTGGGGTACGGTAGAATTTCTCAACCAATCTTTAGAACCTTGGCTGAATGCCAAGGGAAGGTATCAAAATGCTCATTTTTGTCTACTTGGCACTTCATTATCATATGTCTGAAAAGAGGTAAAATTCAAGATTTTGAAAAACTATAATCAAAAGTTGTAGAAAAAGAATAAAGCTACAAAAATTCATAAAACATTACGTTAAAATTAATTTGAGTAATAATTAAAAAAGAATTGGAAAAAACGAACGAATTCATCTGACAATCGAATAAAAAGCGTGAACAAGATATGTGTTGGTGGTTCGAATCAAAATTTCTGATGATGACTTACAAGGCAGATTGGCGTAACACATATATTTGAGCCCATTAATGTTGTAGTTTAGTAGCTACAAAGGAATAATTGTAACTACCAAACGGAAACATCTACTTCTATGTGCTATGTCCCTTGAGGACGTGGGCAATCATGACTCTTCACAGCCTCCTATCCCTTTATTGTGGGAACCTAACCTACCTACAAATGGACTCTTCCACACTTATATAATGTGGCTACCAACTATGAGTAGGGAGAAATCACCAGGTGGGAAGTCACCAGGTGACGTCTGTCGATGGCAGAGAGGAACCCGGATGAAGCTTTGCCGAAGGGCAAGGTTTCGTCCGGAGAGGTAGACAGGCCCTGAACCCGTCTAGGCGGGTTCAAAGGGTATATTTTTGGCCGAGCCTACGGGCTCGGAGAAACCCACTTTAAACTCGGTC
Source organism: Acanthosepion pharaonis (assembly GCA_903632075.3). Taxonomy (NCBI): domain Eukaryota; kingdom Metazoa; phylum Mollusca; class Cephalopoda; order Sepiida; family Sepiidae; genus Acanthosepion; species Acanthosepion pharaonis. The sequence continues at coordinate 1,025,948 of CAHIKZ030004226.1, forward strand.
TTCTGCCACATATATTCCTCGTGGGTGGGATATTAAATATTGAAGTCATCAGGTGTGAGTCACCAACAGTGTATCACCGAGTGAGTGAATCAAGACACCAGTGAGAGAAAAGTACTTCTCCTGTCCACGTTTACTGTTGAACTATTTTTGTCCGAGAATATACTCTTTAACCTTATATCCGAGTCCGTGTTATCTTTCTATGGTCCAACACCATAACACCCTTACAACTTTTTCTCCTTGGCAAGCTTATCAACCTCTTCATCTCCGTACATTCACACAAGCTGGCCAGGTAGGTTACTCGCTATCACTTTTGCCTTCGATATGTTCTGTGAGTCTCAAAGTCTCCAAGCTTTTCTTCCCCATTATGTGTCCAAGAAATTTCAGCTGTCCCTTTATGATTCTGAATATGTATTCTTCTTTTTGTTTCTCTTTTTCTTAAAAAACTTCTTTCTTGCTTACGGGTTCTGTCTATGATAGTCTCTGTTAAAACAATTCCTAAATAGTTAAACTTCTGTACTTATTTGATGTTGACACTCCAATTCGTAGTTAAAAAAATATCTATCTATCTATCTATCTATCTATCTATCTATCTGAAATAAATTAGATTTAGGTTATGTGATTTTATTTGAAATCTCATAATAATATTTTTGGTTCATGATATTAAGAATTCTTTTCGTGCCCGAAGTTGAAAACGTGCTCTGATTTTTTGTTTAAGAGTTTATGTTGTTCTCGAAAAGTGATTACCATTATTTTCTCCTCTCATCAAATGTTATATGTTTCAAGGTGTTATTGTAAGCTTTTTTCGTATTTTCATTACTCTTTTTGGTGTGTTTTGGTTTGTACTTTTCCATATACGTTTTCAGTGGCTTGAAATATTTGCGTATATCTTGTTAAATGATGTTTTGCGTAAATAGCTTCCCTGTTTCAAGGGACCTTCTGTTATTCCTATATTTTTATGACTTTCCTTTGGCTCTTAGAGTAGCTTTGTATATTACGTTAATTTGTAGGCAGTTATTGTTTAGTGGGCATTCAGACATTGTTCTGCAGTTACAAGTGTGGGTTGTGGGTGCTTGTGGTATACTAGAAATTTTTCTGTTGTTTTTTATGATTTGTAACATGTACAATGCAGCTATAACTTTAAGTTTAGTTTTATAATTTTAGTTTTAGAGTTTTTGTGTAGTTTACTTGACTTTTAGAATTGTTTGCAATTGAACTTGATGTATATTTTACTTTTATTTTATAAAATAATTATTTATATTTGATTTTAAAAATAAATAACCAAATAAAATAAGCAAATTAAAGGCCATAGCATGAAGCATAAGCACTAGACAAAAGTTACTTTTTTATTTCCATTAGTCCCTCATTAGACTCTATATATGATCCACAAAATTATTAGTTACACGTAGCCTGAAGATCGCTTGAGGCATGAACCCGACAGTGGTAACGTTTATTTCAAACTTCGGATTGTTAACATAGACGTTACTTTATCCATTTTATGTGACCATTTTCAAAGTAGAAATCGTTTTTAATATCAAACTAGTTTTCTCATGTTT